>JARKHS020036586.1:0-73762 GCA_030143305.2 Amblyomma americanum | reverse complement strand
TCAAGCAAGCTGCAGTGGCGGAGTAGAAAAATGCCAGAACGAGGCGAAAGAAACCATTTACAACACATGCGTCACTGTTAGCCGCTCTGGCGGAGTGTGCCCGGATGCTCGCTCGCCTCCGGCGCTGGCCCATTGAACAAGCTGCCGTGGATAACTAGAAAAATGCCACAACGAGGTGAAAGAAACCATTGACAACATATGCGTCACTGTTAGCCGACTCTGGCCTAGGGTGCCCTGATGCTCGATCGCCTCCGACGCTGGCCATCGAGCAAGCTGCCGTGACGTTAACTATAAAATATGCCACAACGAGGCGAAAGAAACCATTTACAACACATGCGTCACTGTCAGCCGCTCTGGCGTAGAGTGCCCGGATGCCCGCTCGCCTTCCGGCGCTGGCCCATCGAGCAAGCTGCCGTGGCTAACTAGAAAAATGCCACAACAAGGGGAAAGAAACTATTTACAACACATGCGTCACTGTTTTCCGCTCTGGCTTAGAATGCTCGGATGCCCGATCGCCTCCGCCGCTAGCTCATCGAGCAAGCTGTCGTGGCCAACTAGAAAAATGGAACAACGAGGGGAAAGAAACCAATTACAACAGATGCGTCACTGCTAACCGCTCTGGCCTAGGGTGCCCGAATGCCCTACCGCCTCCGGCGCTGGCCCATCGAGCAAGCTGCCATGGCGAAATTGAAAAATATCAAAACGAGGCGAAAGAAATCATTAAAAAAACACATGCGTCACTGTTAGCCGCTCTGGCCAAGGGTGCCCGGATGCCAGATCGCCTCCTGCGCTGGCCCATCGAGCAAGTTGCTGTGGCTAACTAAAAAATGCCACAACGAGGGGAAAGAAACCATTTACAACACATGCGTCACTGTTAGCCGCTCTGGCCTAAGGTGCCCGCATGCCCGATCGCCTCCGGCGTTGGCCCATCATGCAAGCTGCAGTGGCGGAGTAGAAAAATGCCAGAACGAGGCGAAAGAAACCATTTACAACACATGCGTCGCTGTTAGCCGCTATGGCGTAGTGTGCCCGGATGCTCGCTCGCCTCCGGCGCTGGCCCATCGAGCAAGCTGCTGTGGCTAACTAGAAAAATGCCAAAACGAGGCGAAGGAAACCATTTACAACACATGCGTCACTCTAAGCCGCTCTGGCCTAGGGTGCCCGGATGCCCAATCGCCTCCGGCGCTGGCCCATCAAGCAAGCTGCCGTGGCTAACTAGAAAAATGCCAGAACGGGGGGAAAGAAACCATTTACAACACATGCGTCACTGTTAGCCGCTCTGGATTAGGGTTCCCGGATGCCCGATCGCCTCCGGCGCTGGCCCATCGAGCAAGCTTCCGTGGCCAACTAGAAATATGCCACAAGGGGAAAGAAAATATTTACAACACATGAGTCCCTGTTTGCCGCTCTGGTTTAGAATGCCCGAATGCCCGATCGCCTCCGGCGCTAGCCCATCGAGCAAGCTGCCGTGGCGAATTAGAAAAATGCCAAAACAAGGCGAAAGAAACCATTTACAACACATGCGTCACTGTAAGCCGCTCTGGCCTAGGGTGCCCGGATGCCCGCTCGCCTCCGGCGCTGGCCCATCGAGCAAGCTGCCGTGGCTAACTAGAAAAATGCCACATTGAGGAGAAGGAAATCATTTAAAACACATGCGTCACTGTTAGCCGCTCTGGCCTAGGGTGCCCGGATGCGCGCTCGCCTGCGGCGCTGTCCCATCGAGCAAGCTGCCGTGGCTAACTAGAAAAATGCCAAAACGAGGCGAAAGAAACCATTTACAACACATGCGTCACTGCTAGCCGCTCTGGCCTAAGGGGCCCGGATACCCGATCGCCTCCGGCGCTGGCCCATCGAGCAAGCTGCCGTGGCGAAATAGAAAAATGTCAAAACAAGGCGAGAGAAATCATTTAAAACACATGCGGCACTGTTAGCGGCTCTGGCCAAGGGTGCCCGGATGCCCGATCGCCTCCGGCGCTGGCCCATCGAGCAAGCTGCTGTAGCTAACTAGAAAAATGCCACAGCGGGGGGAAAGAAACCTTTTACAACACATGCGTCACTGTTAGCCGCTCTGGCCTAGGGTGCCCGCATGCCCGATCGCCTCCGGCGTTGGCCCATCAAGCAAGCTGCCGTGGCGGAGTAGAAAAATGCCAAAACGAGGCGAAAGAAACCATTTACAACACATGCGTCACTGTCAGCCGCTCTGGCCTAGGGACCCCGGATACCCGCTCGCCTCCGGCGCTGGCCCATCGAGCAATCTGCAGTGGCGAAATAAAAAAATGCCAAAACGACGCGAAAGAAACCATTTACAACTCATGCGTCACTGTTAGCCGCTCTGGCCTAAGGTGCCCGGATACCCGATCTCCCCCGGCGCTGGCCCATCAAGCAAGCTGCCGTGGCCTAACAAGAAAAATGGAACAACGAGGGGAAAGCAACCATTTACAACACATGCGTCACTGTTAGCCGCTCTGGCCTAGGGTGCCCGAATGCCCTACCGCCTCCGGCGCTGGCCCATCGAGCAGGCTGCTGTGGCTAACTAGAAAAATGCCACATCGAGGTGAAAGAAACCATTTACAACACATGCGTCACTCTTAGCCTCTTTGGCCTAGGGTGCCCGGATGCCCGATCGCCTGAGGCGCTGGCCCATCCAGCAAGCTGCCGTGGCGAACTAGAAAAATGCCAAAACAAGGCGAAAGAAACCATTCACAACACATGCGTCACTGTTAGCCGCTCTAGCCTAGGGTGCACGGATGCCCGCTCGCCTCCGGCGCTGGCCCATCGAGCAAGCTGCAGTGGCGAAATAGAAAAATGCCAAAACGACGCGAAAGAAACCATTTACAACACATGCGTCACTGTTAGCCGCTCTGGCCTAAGGTGCCCGGATACCCGATCTCCCCCGGCGCTGGCCCATCAAGCAAGCTGCCGTGGCCTAACAAGAAAAATGGAACAACGAGGGGAAAGAAACCATTTACAACACATGCGTCACTGTTAGCCGCTCTGGCCTAGGGTGCCCGAATGCCCTACCGCCTCCGGCGCTAGCCCATCGAGCAAGCTGCCGTGGCGAAATAGAAAAATGTCAAAACAAGGCGAAAGAAATCATTTAAAACACATGCGTCATTGTTAGCCGCTCTGGCCAAGGGTGCCCGGATGCCCGATCGCCTCCGGCGCTGGCCCGTCGAGCAAGCTTTTGTAGCTAACAAGAAAAATGCCACAGCCAGGGGAAAGAAACCATTTACAACACATGCGTCACTGTCAGCCGCTCTGGCCTAGGGAGCCCAGATATCCGCTCACCTCCGGCGCTGGCCCATCCAGCAAGCTGCCGTGGCGAACTAGAAAAATGCCATAACAAGGCGAATGAAACCATTCACAACACATGCGTCACTGTCAGCCGCTCTGGCCTAGGGAGCCCAGATATCCGCTCGCCTCCGGCGCTGGCCCATCAAGCAAGCTGCCGTGGCGAACTAGAAAAATGCCAAAACAAGGCGAATGAAACCATTCACAACACATGCGTCACTGTTAGCCGCTCTGGCCTAGAGTGCCCGGATGCCCGCTCGCCTCCGGCGCTGTCCCATCGAGCAAGCTGCCGTGGCTAACTAGAAAAATGACGCAACGAGTGGAAAGAAACCATTTACAACACATGCGTCACTCTTAGCCTCTTTGGCCTAGGGTGCCCGGATGCCCGATCGCCTCCGGCGCTGGCCCATCCAGCAAGCTGCCGTGGCGAACTAGAAAAATGCCAAAACAAGGCGAAAGAAACCGTTCACTACACATGCGTCACTGTTAGCCGCTCTGGCCTAGGGTGCCCGGATGCCCGCTCACCTCCGGCGCTGGCCCATCGAGCAAGCTGCCGTGGCTAACTAGAAAAATTCCACAACGAGGGGAAAGAAACCATTTACAACACATGCGTCACTGTCAGCAGCTCTGGCCTAGGGTGCCCCGAAGCCCGCCCGTTTCCGGCGCTGGCCCATCGAGCAAGCTGCCGTGGCGTACTAGAAAAGTGAAACAACGAGGGGAAAGAAACCATTTACAATACATGCGTCACTGTTAGTCGCTCTGGCCTAGGGTGTAAGGATGCTCGTTCGCCTCCGCCGCTGGCCCATCGAGCAAGTTGCTGTGGCTAACTAAAAAAATGCCACAACGAGGGGAAAGAAACCATTTACAACACATGCGTCACTGTAAGCCGCTCTGGCCTAGGGTGCCCGGATGCCCGCTCGCCTCCGACGCTGGCCCATCGAGCAAGCTGCCGTGGCTAACTAGAAAAATGCCACATTGAGGAGAAAGAAATCATTTAAAACACATGCGTCACTGTTAGCCGCTCTGGCCTAGGGTGCCCGGATGCCCGCTCGCCTCCGGCGCTGGCCCATCAAGCAAGCTGCCGTGGTTCACTAGAAAAATGCCACAACGAGAGGAAAGAAACCATTTACAACACATGCGTAACTCTTATCCGCTCTGGAGTAGGGTGCCCGGATGCCCGATCGCCTCCGGCGCTGGCCCATCGAGCAAGCTGCCGTGGCTAACTAGAAATATGCTACAACAAGGGGAAAGAAAATATTTACAACACATAAGTCACTGTTTGCCGCTCTGGCTTAGAATGCCCGGATGCCCGTTCGCCTCCGGCGCTAGCCCATCGAGCAAGCTGCCGTGGCGAATTAGAAAAATGCCAAAACAAGGTGAAAGAAACCATTTACAACACATGCGTCACTGTAAGCCGCTCTGGCCTAGGGTGCCCGGATGCCCGCTCGCCTCCGACGCTGGCCCATCGAGCAAGCTGCCGTGGCTAACTAGAAAAATGCCACATTGAGGAGAAAGAAATCATTTAAAACACATGCGTCACTGTTAGCCGCTCTGGCCTAGGGTGCCCGGATGCGCGCTCGCCTCCGGCGCTGTCCCATCGAGCAAGCTGCCGTGCCTAACTAGAAAAATGCCAAAACGAGGCGAAAGAAACCATTTACAACACATGCGTCACTGTCAGCCGCTCTGGCCTAGGGAGCCCGGATACCCGCTCGCCTCCGGCGCTGGCCCATCGAGCAAGCTGCCGTGGCTAACTAGAAAAATGCCACATCGAGGTGAAAGAAACCATTTAAAACACATGCGTCACTGTTAGCCGCTCTGGCCTAGGGAGCCCGGATACCCGCTCGCCTCCGGCGCTGGCCCATCGAGCAAGCTGCCGTGGCTAACTAGAAAAATGCCACATCGAGGTGAAAGAAACCATTTAAAACACATGCGTCACTGTTAGCCGCTCTGGCCTAGGGTGCCCGGATGCCCGCTCGCCTCAGGCGCTGTCCCATCGAGCAAGCTGCCGTGGCTAACTAGAAAAATGACACAACCAGTGAAAAGAAACCCTTTACAACACATGCGTCACTCTTAGCCTCTTTGGCCTAGGGTGCCCGGATGCCCGATCGCCTCAGGCGCTGGCCCATCCAGCAAGCTGCCGTGGCGAACTAGAAAAATGCCAAAGCAAGGCGAAAGAAACCATTCACAACACATGCGTCACTGTTAGCCGCTCTGGCCTAGGGTGCACGGATGCCCGCTCGCCTCCGGCGCTGGCCCATCGAGCAAGCTGCAGGGGCGAAATAGAAAAATGCCAAAACGACGCGAAAGAAACCATTTACAGCACATGCGTCACTGTTAGCCGCTCTGGCCTAAGGTGCCCGGATACCCGATCTCCCCCGGCGCTGGCCCATCAAGCAAGCTGCCGTGGCCTAACAAGAAAAATGGAACAACGAGAGGAAAGAAACAATTTACAACACATGCGTCACTGTTAGCCGCTCTGGCCTAGGGTGCCCGAATGCCCTACCGCCTCCGGCGCTAGCCCATCGAGCAAGCTGCCGTGGCGAAATAGAAAAATGTCGAAACAAGGCGAAAGAAATCATTTAAAACACATGCGTCACTGTTAGCCGCTCTGGCCAAGGGTGCCCGGATGCCCGATCGCCTCCGGCGCTGGCCCGTCGAGCAAGCTGCTGTAGCTAACAAGAAAAAGGCCACAACGAGGGGAAAGAAACCATTTACAACACATGCGTCACTGTCAGCCGCTCTGGCCTAGGGAGCCCAGATATACGCTCGCCTCCGGCGCTGGCCCATCCAGCAAGCTGCCGTGGCGAACTAGAAAAATGCCAAAACAAGGCGAATGAAACCATTCACAACACATGCGTCACTGTTAGCCGCTCTGGCCTAGAGTGCCCGGATGCCCGCTCGCCTCCGGCGCTGTCCCATCGAGCAAGCTGCCGTGGCTAACTAGAAAAATGACGCAACGAGTGGAAAGAAACCATTTACAACACATGCGTCACTCTTAGCCTCTTTGGCCTAGGGTGCCCGGATGCCCGATCGCCTCCGGCGCTGGCCCATCCAGCAAGCTGCCGTGGCGAACTAGAAAAATGCCAAAACAAGGCGAAAGAAACCATTCACTACACATGCGTCACTGTTAGCCGCTCTGGCGGAGTGTGCCCGGATGCTCGCTCGCCTCCGGCGCTGGCCCATCGAACAAGCTGCTGTGGCTAACTAGAAAAATGCCAAAACGAGGCGAAGGAAACCATTTACAACACATGCGTCACTGTAAGCCGCTCTGGCCTAGGGTGCCCGGATGCCCGCTCGCCTCCGGCGCTGGCCCATCAAGCAAGCTGCCGTGGCTAACTAGAAAAATGCCACAACGAGGGGAAAGAAACCATTTACAACACATGCGTCACACTTATCCGCTCTGGAGTAAGGTGCCCGGATGCCCGATCGCCTCCGGCGCTGGCCCATCGAGCAAGCTGCTGTAGCTAACTAGAAAAATGCCACAACAGGGTGAAAGAAACCATTTACAACGCATGCGTCACTGTAAGCCGCTCTGGCCTAGGGTGCCCGGATGCCCGCTCGCCTCCGGCGCTGGCCCATCGAGCAAGCTGCCGTGGCTAACTAGAAAAATGCCACATTGAGGAGAAAGAAATCATTTAAAACACATGCGTCACTGTTAGCCGCTCTGGCCTAGGGTGCCCGGATGCGCGCTCGCCTCCGGCGCTGTCCCATCGAGCAAGCTGCCGTGGCTAACTAGAAAAATGCCAAAACGAGGCGAAAGAAACCATTTACAACACATGCGTCACTGCTAGCCGCTCTGGCCTAAGGTGCCCGGATACCCATCGCCTCCGGCGCTGGCCCATCGAACAAGCTGCTGAAGCTAACTAGAAAAATGCCACAACGGGGGGAAAGAAACCATTTACAACACATGCGTCACTGTTAGCCGCTCTGGCCTAGGGTGCCCGCATGCCCGATCGCCTCCGGCGTTGGCCCATCAAGCAAGCTGCCGTAGCAGAGTACAAAAATGCCAAAACGAGGCGAAAGATACCATTTACAACACATGCGTCACTGTCAGCCGCTCTGGCCTAGGGAGCCCGGATACCCGCTCGCCTCCGGCGCTGGCCCATCGAGCAAGCTACCGTGGCTAACTAGAAAAATGCCACATCGAGGTGAAAGAAACCATTTAAAACACATGCGTCACTGTTAGCCGCTCTGGCCTAGGGTGCCCGGATGCCCGCTCGCCTCAGGCGCTGTCCCATCGAGCAAGCTGCCGTGGCTAACTAGAAAAATGACACAACGAGTGAAAAGAAACCATTTACAACACTTGCGTCACTCTTAGCCTCTTTGGCCTAGGGTGCCCGGATCCCCGATCGCCTCAGGCGCTGGCCCATCCAGCAAGCTGCCGTGGCGAACTAGAAAAATGCCAAAACAAGGCGAAAGAAACCATTCACCACACATGCGTCACTGTTAGCCGCTCTGGCCTAGGGTGCACGGATGCCCGCTCGCCTATGGCGCTGGCCCATCGAGCAAGCTGCAGTGGCGAAATAGAAAAATGCCAAAACGACGCGAAAGAAACAATTTACAACACATGCGTCACTGTTAGCCGCTCTGGCCTAAGGCGCCCGGATACCCGATCTCCCCCGGCGCTGGCCCATCAAGCAAGC
Source organism: Amblyomma americanum (assembly GCA_030143305.2). NCBI lineage: Eukaryota > Metazoa > Arthropoda > Arachnida > Ixodida > Ixodidae > Amblyomma > Amblyomma americanum. Next base: position 65,828 of record JARKHS020036586.1, on the reverse strand, counting down.
TGCCGTGGCGTAACAAGAAAAATGGAACAACGAGGGGAAAGAAACCATTTACAACACATGCGTCACTGTTAGCCGCTCTGGCCTAGGGTGCCCAAATGCCCTACCGCCTCCGGCGCTAGCCCATCGAGCAAGCTGGCGTGGCGAAATAGAAAAATGTCAAAACGAGGCGAAAGAAATCATTAAAAAAAACACATGCGTCACTGTTAGCCGCTCTGGCCAAGGGTGCCCGGTTGCCAGATCGCCTCCTGCGCTGGCCCATCGAGCAAGTTGCTGTGGCTAACTAAAAAATGCCACAACGAGGGGAAAGAAACCATTTACAACACATGCGTCACTGTTAGCCGCTCTGGCCTAGGGTGCCCGCATGCCCGATCGCCTCCGGCGTTGTCCCATCAAGCAAGCTGCAGTGGCGGAGTAGAAAAATGCCAGAACGAGGCGAAAGAAACCATTTACAACACATGCGTCACTGTTAGCCGCTATGGCGTAGTGTGCCCGGATGTTCGCTCGCCTCCGGCGCTGGCCCATCGAGCAAGCTGCCGTGGCGAACTAGAAAAATGCCAAAACAAGGCGAATGAAACCATTCACAACACATGCCTCACTGTTAGCGGCTCTGGCCTAGGGTGCCCGGATGCCCGATCGCCTCCGGCGCTGGCCCATCGAGCAAGCTGCCGTGGCTAACTAGAAAAATGCCAAAACAAGGCGAAAGAAACCATTTACAACACATGCGTCACTGTTAGCCACTCTGGCCTAGAGTGCCCGGATGCCCGCTCGCCTCCGGCGCTGTCCCATCGAGCAAGCTGCCGTGGCTAACTAGAAAAATGACGCAGCGAGTGGAAAGAAACCATTTACAACACATGCGTCACTCTTAGCCTCTTTGGCCTAGGGTGCCCGGATGCCCGATCGCCTCCGGCGCTGGCCCATCCAGCAAGCTGCCGTGGCGAACTAGAAAAATGCCAAAACAAGGCGAAAGAAACCATTCACTACACATGCGTCACTGTTAGCCGCTCTGGCCTAGGGTGCCCGGATGTCCGCTCACCTCCGGCGCTGGCCCATCGAGCAAGCTGCCGTGGCTAACTAGAAAAATGCCACAACGAGGGGAAAGAAACCATTTACAACACATGCGTCACTGTCAGCAGCTCTGGCCTAGGGTGCCCCGAATCCCGCCCGTTTCCGGCGCTGGCCCATCGAGCAAGCTGCCGTGGCGTACTAGAAAAGTGAAACAACGAGGGGAAAGAAACCATTTACAATACATGCGTCACTGTTAGTCGCTCTGGCCTAGGGTGTCCGGATGCTCGTTCGCCTCCGCCGCTGGCCCATCGAGCAAGTTCCTGTGGCTAACTAAAAAAATGCCACAACGAGGGGAAAGAAACCATTTACAACACATGCGTCACTGTTAGCCGCTATGGCGTAGTGTGCCCGGATGTTCGCTCGCCTCCGGCGCTGGCCCATCGAGCAAGCTGCCGTGGCGAACTAGAAAAATGCCAAAACAAGGCGAATGAGACCATTCACAACACATGCCTCACTGTTAGCCGCTCTGGCCTAGGGTGCCCGGATGCCCGATCGCCTCCGGCGCTGGCCCATCGAGCAAGCTGCCGTGGCTAACTAGAAAAATGCCAAAACGAGGCGAAAGAAACCATTTACAACACATGCGTCACTGTTAGCCACTCTGGCCTAGAGTGCCCGAATGCCCGCTCGCCTCCGGCGCTGTCCCATCGAGCAAGCTGCCGTGGCTAACTAGAAAAATGACGCAACGAGTGGAAAGAAACCATTTACAACACATGCGTCATTCTTAGACTCTTTGGCCTAGGGTGCCCGGATGCCCGATCGCCTCCGGCGCTGGCCCATCCAGCAAGCTGCCGTGGCGAACTAGAAAAATGCCAAAACAAGGCGAAAGAAACCATTCACTACACATGCGTCACTGTTAGCCGCTCTGGCCTAGGGTGCCCGGATGTCCGCTCACCTCCGGCGCTGGCCCATCGAGCAAGCTGCCGTGGCTAACTAGAAAAATGCCACAACGAGGGGAAGGAAACCATTTACAACACATGCGTCACTGTCAGCAGCTCTGGCCTAGGGTGCCCCGAAGCCCTCCCGTTTCCGGCGCTGGCCCATCGAGCAAGCTGCCGTGGCGTACTAGAGAAGTGAAACAACGAGGGGAAAGAAACCATTTACAATACATGCGTCACTGTTAGTCGCTCTGGCCTAGGGTGTACGGATGCTCGTTCGCCTCCGCCGCTGGCCCATCGAGCAAGTTGCTGTGGCTAACTAAAAAAATGCCACAACGAGGGGAAAGAAACCATTTACAACACATGCCTCACTGTTAGCCGCTCTGGCCTAGGGTGCCCGCATGCCCGATCGCCTCCGGAGTTGGCCCATCAAGCAAGCTGCCGTGGCTAACTAGAAATATGCTACAACAAGGGGAAAGAAAATATTTACAACACATGAGTCACTGTTTGCCGCTCTGGCTTAGAATGCCCGGATGCCCGTTCACCTCCGGCGCTAGCCCATCGAGCAAGCTGCCGTGGCGAATTAGAAAAATGCCAAAACAAGGCGAAAGAAACCATTTACAACACATGCGTCACTGTAAGCCGCTCTGGCCTAGGGTGCCCGGATGCCCGCTCGCCTCCGGCGCTGGCCCATCGAGCAAGCTGCCGTGGCTAACTAGAAAAATGCCAAAACGAGGCGAAAGAAACCATTTACAACACATGCGTCACTGCTTGCCGCTCTGGCTTAAGGTGCCCGGATACCCGATCGCCTCCGGCGCTGGCCCATCGAGCAAGCTGCCGTGGCGAAATAGAAAAATGTCAAAACAAGGCGAAAGAAATCATTTAAAACACATGCGGCACTGTTAGCCGCTCTGGCCAAGGGTGCGCGGATGCCCGATCGCCTCCGGCGTTGGCCCATCGAACAAGCTGCTGTAGCTAACTAGAAAAATGCCACAACGGGGGGAAAGAAACCATTTACAACACATGCGTCACTGTTAGCCGCTCTGGCCTAGGGTGCCCGCATGCCCGATCGCCTCCGGCGTTGGCCCATCAAGCAAGCTGCCGTGGCAGAGTATAAAAATGCCAAAACGAGGCGAAAGAAACCATTTACAACACATGCGTCACTGTCAGCCGCTCTGGCCTAGGGAGCCCGGATACCCGCTCGCCTCCGGCGCTGGCCCATCGAGCAAGCTGCCGTGGCTAACTAGAAAAATGCCACATCGAGGTGAAAGAAACCATTTAAAACACATGCGTCACTGTTAGCCGCTCTGGCCTAGGGTGATCGGATGCCCGCTCGCCTCAGGCGCTGTCCCATCGAGCAAGCTGCCGTGGCTAACTAGAAAAATGACACAACGAGTGAAAAGAAACCATTTACAACACATGCGTCACTCTTAGCCTCTTTGGCCTAGGGTGCCCGGATGCCCGATCGCCTCAGGCGCTGGCCCATCCAGCAAGCTGCCGTGGCGAACTAGAAAAATGCCAAAACAAGGCGAAAGAAACCATTCACAACACATGCGTCACTGTTAGCCGCTCTGGCCTAGGGTGCACGGATGCCCGCTAGCCTCCGGCGCTGGCCCATCGAGCAAGCTGCAGTGGCGAAATAGAAAAATGCCAAAACGACGCGAAAGAAACCATTTACAACACATGCGTCACTGTTAGCCGCTCTGGCCTAAGGTGCCCGGATACCCGATCTCCCCCGGCGCTGGCCCATCAAGCAAGCTGCCGTGGCCTAACAAGAAAAATGGAACAACGAGGGGAAAGAAACCATTTACAACACATGCGTCACTGTTAGCCGCTCTGGCCTAGGGTGCCCGAATGCCCTACCGCCTCCGGCGCTAGCCCATCGAGCAAGCTGCCGTGGCGAAATAGAAAAATGTCGAAACAAGGCGAAAGAAATCATTTAAAACACATGCGTCACTGTTAGCCGCTCTGGCCAAGGGTGCCCGGATGCCCGATCGCCTCCGGCGCTGGCCGGTCGAGCAAGCTGCTGTAGCTAACAAGAAAAATGCCACAACGAGGGGAAAGAAACCATTTACAACACATGCGTCACTGTCAGCCGCTCTGGCCTAGGGAGCCCAGATATCCGCTCGCCTCCGGCGCTGGCCCATCCAGCAAGCTGCCGTGGCGAACTAGAAAAATGCCAAAACAAGGCGAATGAAACCATTCACAACACATGCGTCACTGTTAGCCGCTCTGGCCTAGAGTGCCCGGATGCCCGCTCGCCTCCGGCGCTGGCCCATCGAGCAAGCTGCCGTGGCTAACTAGAAAAATGCCACATCGAAGAGAAAGAAATCATTTAAAACACATGCGTCACTGTTAGTCGCTCTGGCCTAGGGTGCCCGGATGCCCGCTCGCCTCCGGCGCTGGCCCTTCGAGCATGCTGCCGTGGCTAACTAGAAAAATGCCACATCGAGGGCAAAGAAATCATTTAAAACACATGCGTCACTGTTAGCCGCTCTGGATTAGGTGCCCGGATGCCCGATCTCCTCCGGTGCTGGCCCATCGAGCAAGCTGCCGTGGCTAACTAGAAAAATGCCACAAGGGGAAAGAAACTATTTACAACACATGCGTCACTGTTTTCCGCTCTGGCTTAGAATGCTCGGATGCCCGATCGCCTCCGCCGCTAGCCCATCGAGCAAGCTGCCGTGGCCAACTGGAAAAATGGAACAACGAGGGGAAAGAAACCATTTACAACACATGCGTCACTGCTAACCTCTCTGGCCTAGGGTGCCCGAATGCCCTACCGCCTCCGGCGATGGCCCATCGAGCAAGCTGCCGTGGCGAAATTGAAAAATACCAAAACGAGGCGAAAGAAATCATTAAAAAAAACACATGCGTCACTGTTAGCCGCTCTGGCCTAGGGTGCCCGGATGCCAGATCGCCTCCTGCGCTGGCCCATCGAGCAAGTTGCTGTGGCTAACTAAAAAATGCCACAACGAGGGGAAAGAAACCATTTACAACACATGCGTCACTGTTAGCCGCTCTGGCCTAGGGTGCCCGCATGCCCGATCGCCTCCGGCGTTGGCCCATCAAGCAAGCTGCAGTGGCGGAGTAGAAAAATGCCAGAACGAGGCGAAAGAAACCATTTACAACACATGCGTCACTGTTAGCCGCTGTGGCGTAGTGTGCCCGGATGTTCGCTCGCCTCCGGCGCTGGCCCATCGAGCAAGCTGCCGTGGCGAACTAGAAAAATGCCAAAACAAGGCGAATGAAACCATTCACAACACATGCCTCACTGTTAGCCGCTCTGGCCTAGGGTGCCCGGGTGCCCGATCGCCTCCGGCGCTGGCCCATCGAGCAAGCTGCCGTGGCTAACTAGAAAAATGACGCAACGAGTGGAAAGAAACCATTTACAACACATACGTCACTCTTAGCCTCTTTGGCCTAGGGTGCCCGGATGCCCGATCGCCTCCGGCGCTGGCCCATCCAGCAAGCTGCCGTGGCGAACTAGAAAAATGCCAAAACAAGGCGAAAGAAACCATTCACTACACATGCGTCACTGTTAGCCACTCTGGCCTAGAGTGCCCGGATGCCCGCTCGCCTCCGGCGCTGTCCCATCGAGCAAGCTGCCGTGGCTAACTAGAAAAATGACGCAACGAGTGGAAAGAAACCATTTACAACACATGCGTCACTCTTAGCCTCTTTGGCCTAGGGTGCCCGGATGCCCGATCGCCTCCGGCGCTGGCCCACCCAGCAAGCTGCCGTGGCGAACTAGAAAAATGCCAAAACAAGGCGAAAGAAACCATTCACTACACATGCGTCACTGTTAGCCGCTCTGGCCTAGGGTGCCCGGATGTCCGCTCACCTCCGGCGCTGGCCCATCGATCAAGCTGCCGTGGCTAACTAGAAAAATGCCACAACGAGGGGAAAAAAACCATTTACAACACATGCGTCACTGTCAGCAGCTCTGGCCTAGGGTGCCCCGAATCCCGCCCGTTTCCGGCGCTGGCCCATCGAGCAAGCTGCCGTGGCGTACTAGAAAAGTGAAACAACGATGGGAAAGAAACCATTTACAATACATGCGTCACTGTTAGTCGCTCTGGCCTAGTGTGACCGGATGCTCGTTCGCCTCCGCCGCTGGCCCATCGAGCAAGTTCCTGTGGCTAACTAAAAAAATGCCACAACGAGGGGAAAGAAACCATTTACAACACATGCCTCACTGTTAGCCGCTCTGGCCTAGGGTGCCCGCATGCCCGATCGCCTCCGGCGTTGGCCCATCGAGCAAGCTGCTGTGGCTAACTAGAAAAATGCCAAAACGAGGCGAAGGAAACCATTTACAACACATGCGTCACTGTAAGCCGCTCTGGCCTAGGGTGCCCGGATGCCCGCTCGCCTCCGGCGCTGGCCAATCAAGCAAGCTGCCGTGGCTAACTAGAAAAATGCCACAACGAGGGGAAAGAAACCATTTACAACACATGCGTCACTCTTAGCCGCTCTGGATTAGGGTACCCGGATGCCCGATCGCCTCCGGCGCTGGCCCATCGAGCAAGCTGCCGTGGCTAACTAGAAATATGCCACAACGAGGGGAAAGAAACCATTTACAACACATGCGTCACTGTTAGCCGCTATGGCGTAGTGTGCCCGGATGTTCGCTCGCCTCCGGCGCTGGCCCATCGAGCAAGCTGCCGTGGCGAACTAGAAAAATGCCAAAACAAGGCGAATGAAACCATTCACAACACATGACTCACTGTTAGCCGCTCTGGCCTAGGGTGCCCGAATGCCCTACCGCCTCCGGCGCTAGCCCATCGAGCAAGCTGCCGTGGCGAAATAGAAAAATGTCGAAACAAGGCGAAAGAAATCATTTAAAACACATGCGTCACTGTTAGCCGCTCTGGCCAAGGGTGCCCGGATGCCCGATCGCCTCCGGCGCTGGCCCGTCGAGCAAGCTGCTGTAGCTAACAAGAAAAATGCCACAACGAGGGGAAAGAAACCATTTACAACACATGCGTCACTGTCAGCCGCTCTGGCCTAGGGAGCCCAGATATCCGCTCGCCTCCGGCGCTGGCCCATCCAGCAAGCTGCCGTGGCGAACTAGAAAAATGCCAAAACAAGGCGAATGAAACCATTCACAACACATGCGTCACTGTTAGCCGCTCTGGCCTAGAGTGCCCGGATGCCCGCTCGCCTCCGGCGCTGGCCCATCGAGCAAGCTGCCGTGGCTAACTAGAAAAATGCCACATCGAAGAGAAAGTAATCATTTAAAACACATGCGTCACTGTTAGTCGCTCTGGCCTAGGGTGCCCGGATGCCCGCTCGCCTCCGGCGCTGGCCCTTCGAGCATGCTGCCGTGGCTAACTAGAAAAATGCCACATCGAGGGCAAAGAAATCATTTAAAACACATGCGTCACTGTTAGCCGCTCTGGATTAGGTGCCCGGATGCCCGATGTCCTCCGGTGCTGGCCCATCGAGCAAGCTGCCGTGGCTAACTAGAAAAATGCCACAAGGGGAAAGAAACTATTTACAACACATGCGTCACTGTTTTCCGCTCTGGCTTAGAATGCTCGGATGCCCGATCGCCTCCGCCGCTAGCCCATCGAGCAAGCTGCCGTGGCCAACTGGAAAAATGGAACAACGAGGGGAAAGAAACCATTTACAACACATGCGTCACTGCTAACCGCTCTGGCCTAGGGTGCCCGAATGCCCTACCGCCTCCGGCGATGGCCCATCGAGCAAGCTGCCGTGGCGAAATTGAAAAATACCAAAACGAGGCGAAAAAAATCATTAAAAAAAACACATGCGTCACTGTTAGCCGCTCTGGCCAAGGGTGCCCGGATGCCAGATCGCCTCCTGCGCTGGCCCATCGAGCAAGTTGCTGTGGCTAACTAAAAAATGCCACAACGAGGGGAAAGAAACCATTTACAACACATGCGTCACTGTTAGCCGCTCTGGCCTAGGATGCCCGCATGCCCGATCGCCTCCGGCGTTGGCCCATCAAGCAAGCTGCAGTGGCGGAGTAGAAAAATGCCAGAACGAGGCGAAAGAAACCATTTACAACACATGCGTCACTGTTAGCCGCTATGGCGTAGTGTGCCCGGATGTTCGCTCGCCTCCGGCGCTGGCCCATCGAGCAAGCTGCCGTGGCGAACTAGAAAAATGCCAAAACAAGGCGAATGAAACCATTCACAACACATGCCTCACTGTTAGCCGCTCTGGCCTAGGGTGCCCGGGTGCCCGATCGCCTCCGGCGCTGGCCCATCGAGCAAGCTGCCGTGGCTAACTAGAAAAATGCCAAAACGAGGCGAAAGAAACCATTTACAACACATGCGTCACTGTTAGCCACTCTGGCCTAGAGTGCCCGGATGCCCGCTCGCCTCCGGCGCTGTCCCATCGAGCAAGCTGCCGTGGCTAACTAGAAAAATGACGCAACGAGTGGAAAGAAACCATTTACAACACATGCGTCACTCTTAGCCTCTTTGGCCTAGGGTGCCCGGATGCCCGATCGCCTCCGGCGCTGGCCCATCGAGCAAGCTGCCGTGGCGAACTAGAAAAATGCCAAAACAAGGCGAATGAAACCATTCACAACACATGCCTCACTGTTAGCCGCTCTGGCCTAGGGTGCCCGGGTGCCCGATCGCCTCCGGCGCTGGCCCATCGAGCAAGCTGCCGTGGCTAACTAGAAAAATGCCAAAACGAGGCGAAAGAAACCATTTACAACACATGCGTCACTGTTAGCCACTCTGGCCTAGAGTGCCCGGATGCCCGCTCGCCTCCGGCGCTGTCCCATCGAGCAAGCTGCCGTGGCTAACAAGAAAAATGACGCAACGAGTGGAAAGAAACCATTTACAACACATGCGTCACTCTTAGCCTCTTTGGCCTAGGGTGCCCGGATGCCCGATCGCCTCCGGCGCTGGCCCATCCAGCAAGCTGCCGTGGCGAACTAGAAAAATGCCAAAACAAGGCGAAAGAAACCATTCACTACACATGCGTCACTGTTAGCCGCTCTGGCCTAGGGTGCCCGGATGTCCGCTCACCTCCGGCGCTGGCCCATCGAGCAAGCTGCCGTGGCTAACTAGAAAAATGCCACAACGAGGGGAAAGAAACCATTTACAACACATGCGTCACTGGCAGCAGCTCTGGCCTAGGGTGCCCCGAATCCCGCCCGTTTCCGGCGCTGGCCCATCGAGCAAGCTGCCGTGGCGTACTAGAAAAGTGAAACAACGATGGGAAAGAAACCATTTACAATACATGCGTCACTGTTAGTCGCTCTGGCCTAGTGTGACCGGATGCTCGTTCGCCTCCGCCGCTGGCCCATCGAGCAAGTTCCTGTGGCTAACTAAAAAAATGCCACAACGAGGGGAAAGAAACCATTTACAACACATGCCTCACTGTTAGCCGCTCTGGCCTAGGGTGCCCGCATGCCCGATCGCCTCCGGCGTTGGCCCATCGAGCAAGCTGCTGTGGCTAACTAGAAAAATGCCAAAACGAGGCGAAGGAAACCATTTACAACACATGCGTCACTGTAAGCCGCTCTGGCTTAGGGTGCCCGGATGCCCGCTCGCCTCCGGCGCTGGCCCATCAAGCAAGCTGCCGTGGCTAACTAGAAAAATGCCACAACGAGGGGAAAGAAACCATTTACAACACATGCGTCACTCTTAGCCGCTCTGGATTAGGGTGCCCGGATGCCCGATCGCCTCCGGCGCTGGCCCATCGAGCAAGCTGCCGTGGCTAACTAGAAATATGCCACAACGAGGGGAAAGAAACCATTTACAACACATGCGTCACTGTTAGCCGCTATGGCGTAGTGTGCCCGGATGTTCGCTCGCCTCCGGCGCTGGCCCATCGAGCAAGCTGCCGTGGCGAACTAGAAAAATGCCAAAACAAGGCGAATGAAACCATTCACAACACATGCCTCACTGTTAGCCGCTCTGGCCTAGGGTGCCCGGATGCCCGATCGCCTCCGGCGCTGGCCCATCGAGCAAGCTGCCGTGGCTAACTAGAAAAATGCCAAAACGAGGCGAAAGAAACCATTTACAACACATGCGTCACTGTTAGCCACTCTGGCCTAGAGTGCCCGAATGCCCGCTCGCCTCCGGCGCTGTCCCATCGAGCAAGCTGCCGTGGCTAACTAGAAAAATGACGCAACGAGTGGAAAGAAACCATTTACAACACATGCGTCATTCTTAGCCTCTTTGGCCTAGGGTGCCCGGATGCCCGATCGCCTCCGGCGCTGGCCCATCCAGCAAGCTGCCGTGGCGAACTAGAAAAATGCCAAAACAAGGCGAAAGAAACCATTCACTACACATGCGTCACTGTTAGCCGCTCTGGCCTAGGGTGCCCGGATGTCCGCTCACCTCCGGCGCTGGCCCATCGAGCAAGCTGCCGTGGCTAACTAGAAAAATGCCACAACGAGGGGAAGGAAACCATTTACAACACATGCGTCACTGTCAGCAGCTCTGGCCTAGGGTGCCCCGAAGCCCGCCCGTTTCCGGCGCTGGCCCATCGAGCAAGCTGCCGTGGCGTACTAGAAAAGTGAAACAACGAGGGGAAAGAAACCATTTACAATACATGCGTCACTGTTAGTCGCTCTGGCCTAGGGTGTACGGATGCTCGTTCGCCTCCGCCGCTGGCCCATCGAGCAAGTTGCTGTGGCTAACTAAAAAAATGCCACAACGAGGGGAAAGAAACCATTTACAACACATGCCTCACTGTTAGCCGCTCTGGCCTAGGGTGCCCGCATGCCCGATCGCCTCCGGAGTTGGCCCATCAAGCAAGCTGCAGTGGCGGAGTAGAAAAATGCCAGAACGAGGCGAAAGAAACCATTTACAACACATGCGTCACTGTTAGCCGCTCTGGCGGAGTGTGCCCGGATGCTCGCTCGCCTCCGGCGCTGGCCCATCGAACAAGCTGCTGTGGCTAACTAGAAAAATGCCAAAACGAGGCGAAGGAAACCATTTACAACACATGCGTCACTGTAAGCCGCTCTGGCCTAGGGTGCCCGGATGCCCGCTCGCCTCCGGCGCTGGCCCATCGAGCAAGCTGCCTTGGCTAACTAGAAAAATGCCACATTGAGGAGAAAGAAATCATTTAAAACACATGCGTCACTGTTAGCCGCTCTGGCCTAGGGTGCCCGGATGCGCGCTCGCCTCCGGCGCTGTCCCATCGAGCAAGCTGCCGTGGCTAACTAGAAAAATGCCAAAACGAGGCGAAAGAAACCATTTACAACACATGCGTCACTGCTAGCCGCTCTGGCCTAAGGTGCCCGGATACCCGATCGCCTCCGGCGCTGGCCCATCGAGCAAGCTGCCGTGGCGAAATAGAAAAATGTCAAAACAAGGCGATAGAAATCATTTAAAACACATGCGGCACTGTTAGCCGCTCTGGCCTAGGGTGCCCGGGTGCCCGATCGCCTCCGGCGCTGGCCCATCGAGCAAGCTGCCGTGGCTAACTAGAAAAATGCCAAAACGAGGCGAAAGAAACCATTTACAACACATGCGTCACTGTTAGCCACTCTGGCCTAGAGTGCCCGGATGCCCGCTCGCCTCCGGCGCTGTCCCATCGAGCAAGCTGCCGTGGCTAACTAGAAAAATGACGCAACGAGTGGAAAGAAACCATTTACAACACATGCGTCACTCTTAGCCTCTTTGGCCTAGGGTGCCCGGATGCCCGATCGCCTCCGGCGCTGGCCCATCCAGCAAGCTGCCGTGGCGAACTAGAAAAATGCCAAAACAAGGCGAAAGAAACCATTCACTACACATGCGTCACTGTTAGCCGCTCTGGCCTAGGGTCCCCGGATGTCCGCTCACCTCCGGCGCTGGCCCATCGAGCAAGCTGCCGTGGCTAACTAGAAAAATGCCACAACGAGGGGAAAGAAACCATTTACAACACATGCGTCACTGTCAGCAGCTCTGGCCTAGGGTGCCCCGAATCCCGCCCGTTTCCGGCGCTGGCCCATCGAGCAAGCTGCCGTGGCGTACTAGAAAAGTGAAACAACGATGGGAAAGAAACCATTTACAATACATGCGTCACTGTTAGTCGCTCTGGCCTAGTGTGACCGGATGCTCGTTCGCCTCCGCCGCTGGCCCATCGAGCAAGTTCATGTGGCTAACTAAAAAAATGCCACAACGAGGGGAAAGAAACCATTTACAACACATGCCTCACTGTTAGCCGCTCTGGCCTAGGGTGCCCGCATGCCCGATCGCCTCCGGCGTTGGCCCATCGAGCAAGCTGCTGTGGCTAACTAGAAAAATGCCAAAACGAGGCGAAGGAAACCATTTACAACACATGCGTCACTGTAAGCCGCTCTGGCCTAGGGTGCCCGGATGCCCGCTCGCCTCCGGCGCTGGCCCATCAAGCAAGCTGCCGTGGCTAACTAGAAAAATGCCACAACGAGGGGAAAGAAACCATTTACAACACATGCGTCACTCTTAGCCGCTCTGGATTAGGGTGCCCGGATGCCCGATCGCCTCCGGCGCTGGCCCATCGAGCAAGCTGCCGTGGCTAACTAGAAATATGCCACAACGAGGGGAAAGAAACCATTTACAACACATGCGTCACTGTTAGCCGCTATGGCGTAGTGTGCCCGGATGTTCGCTCGCCTCCGGCGCCTGGCCCATCGAGCAAGCTGCCGTGGCGAACTAGAAAAATGCCAAAACAAGGCGAATGAAACCATTCACAACACATGCCTCACTGTTAGCCGCTCTGGCCTAGGGTGCCCGAATGCCCTACCGCCTCCGGCGCTAGCCCATCGAGCAAGCTGCCGTGGCGAAATAGAAAAATGTCGAAACAAGGCGAAAGAAATCATTTAAAACACATGCGTCACTGTTAGCCGCTCTGGCCAAGGGTGCCCGGATGCCCGATCGCCTCCGGCGCTGGCCCGTCGAGCAAGCTGCTGTAGCTAACAAGAAAAATGCCACAACGAGGGGAAAGAAACCATTTACAACACATGCGTCACTGTCAGCCGCTCTGGCCTAGGGAGCCCAGATATCCGCTCGCCTCCGGCGCTGGCCCATCCAGCAAGCTGCCGTGGCGAACTAGAAAAATGCCAAAACAAGGCGAATGAAACCATTCACAACACATGCGTCACTGTTAGCCGCTCTGGCCTAGAGTGCCCGGATGCCCGCTCGCCTCCGGCGCTGGCCCATCGAGCAAGCTGCCGTGGCTAACTAGAAAAATGCCACATCGAAGAGAAAGAAATCATTTAAAACACATGCGTCACTGTTAGTCGCTCTGGCCTAGGGTGCCCGGATGCCCGCTCGCCTCCGGCGCTGGCCCTTCGAGCATGCTGCCGTGGCTAACTAGAAAAATGCCACATCGAGGGCAAAGAAATCATTTAAAACACATGCGTCACTGTTAGCCGCTCTGGATTAGGTGCCCGGATGCCCGATCGCCTCCGGCGTTGGCCCATCAAGCAAGCTGCAGTGGCGGAGTAGAAAAATGCCAGAACGAGGCGAAAGAAACCATTTACAACACATGCGTCACTGTTAGCCGCTATGGCGTAGTGTGCCCGGATGTTCGCTCGCCTCCGGCGCTGGCCCATCGAGCAAGCTGCCGTGGCGAACTAGAAAAATGCCAAAACAAGGCGAATGAAACCATTCACAACACATGCCTCACTGTTAGCCGCTCTGGCCTAGGGTGCCCGGGTGCCCGATCGCCTCCGGCGCTGGCCCATCGAGCAAGCTGCCGTGGCTAACTAGAAAAATGCCAAAACGAGGGGAAAGAAACCATTTACAACACATGCGTCACTGTCAGCAGCTCTGGCCTAGGGTGCCCCGAATCCCGCCCGTTTCCGGCGCTGGCCCATCGAGCAAGCTGCCGTGGCGTACTAGAAAAGTGAAACAACGATGGGAAAGAAACCATTTACAATACATGCGTCACTGTTAGTCGCTCTGGCCTAGTGTGACCGGATGCTCGTTCGCCTCCGCCGCTGGCCCATCGAGCAAGTTCCTGTGGCTAACTAAAAAAATGCCACAACGAGGGGAAAGAAACCATTTACAACACATGCCTCACTGTTAGCCGCTCTGGCCTAGGGTGCCCGCATGCCCGATCGCCTCCGGCGTTGGCCCATCGAGCAAGCTGCTGTGGCTAACTAGAAAAATGCCAAAACGAGGCGAAGGAAACCATTTACAACACATGCGTCACTGTAAGCCGCTCTGGCCTAGGGTGCCCGGATGCCCGCTCGCCTCCGGCGCTGGCCCATCAAGCAAGCTGCCGTGGCTAACTAGAAAAATGCCACAACGAGGGGAAAGAAACCATTTACAACACATGCGTCACTCTTAGCCGCTCTGGATTAGGGTGCCCGGATGCCCGATCGCCTCCGGCGCTGGCCCATCGAGCAAGCTGCCGTGGCTAACTAGAAATATGCCACAACGAGGGGAAAGAAACCATTTACAACACATGCGTCACTGTTAGCCGCTATGGCGTAGTGTGCCCGGATGTTCGCTCGCCTCCGGCGCTGGCCCATCGAGCAAGCTGCCGTGGCGAACTAGAAAAATGCCAAAACAAGGCGAATGAAACCATTCACAACACATGCCTCACTGTTAGCCGCTCTGGCCTAGGGTGCCCGAATGCCCTACCGCCTCCGGCGCTAGCCCATCGAGCAAGCTGCCGTGGCGAAATAGAAAAATGTCGAAACAAGGCGAAAGAAATCATTTAAAACACATGCGTCACTGTTAGCCGCTCTGGCCAAGGGTGCCCGGATGCCCGATCGCCTCCGGCGCTGGCCCGTCGAGCAAGCTGCTGTAGCTAACAAGAAAAATGCCACAACGAGGGGAAAGAAACCATTTACAACACATGCGTCACTGTCAGCCGCTCTGGCCTAGGGAGCCCAGATATCCGCTCGCCTCCGGCGCTGGCCCATCCAGCAAGCTGCCGTGGCGAACTAGAAAAATGCCAAAACAAGGCGAAAGAAACCATTCACAACACATGCGTCACTGTTAGCCGCTCTGGCCTAGAGTGCCCGGATGCCCGCTCGCCTCCGGCGCTGGCCCATCGAGCAAGCTGCCGTGGCTAACTAGAAAAATGCCACATCGAAGAGAAAGAAATCATTTAAAACACATGCGTCACTGTTAGTCGCTCTGGCCTAGGGTGCCCGGATGCCCGCTCGCCTCCGGCGCTGGCCCTTCGAGCATGCTGCCGTGGCTAACTAGAAAAATGCCACATCGAGGGCAAAGAAATCATTTAAAACACATGCGTCACTGTTAGCCGCTCTGGATTAGGTGCCCGGATGCCCGATCGCCTCCGGCGTTGGCCCATCGAGCAAGCTGCAGTGGCGGAGTAGAAAAATGCCAGAACGAGGCGAAAGAAACCATTTACAACACATGCGTCACTGTTAGCCGCTATGGCGTAGTGTGCCCGGATGCTCGCTCGCCTCCGGCGCTGGCCCATCGAGCAAGCTGCCGTGGCGAACTAGAAAAATGCCAAAACAAGGCGAATGAAACCATTCACAACACATGCCTCACTGTTAGCCGCTCTGGCCTAGGGTGCCCGGGTGCCCGATCGCCTCCGGCGCTGGCCCATCGAGCAAGCTGCCGTGGCTAACTAGAAAAATGCCAAAACGAGGCGAAAGAAACCATTTACAACACATGCGTCACTGTTAGCCACTCTGGCCTAGAGTGCCCGGATGCCCGCTCGCCTCCGGCGCTGTCCCATCGAGCAAGCTGCCGTGGCTAACTAGAAAAATGACGCAACGAGTGGAAAGAAACCATTTACAACACATGCGTCACTCTTAGCCTCTTTGGCCTAGGGTGCCCGGATGCCCGATCGCCTCCGGCGCTGGCCCATCGAGCAAGCTGCCGTGGCGAACTAGAAAAATGCCAAAACAAGGCGAATGAAACCATTCACAACACATGCCTCACTGTTAGCCGCTCTGGCCTAGGGTGCCCGGGTGCCCGATCGCCTCCGGCGCTGGCCCATCGAGCAAGCTGCCGTGGCTAACTAGAAAAATGCCAAAACGAGGCGAAAGAAACCATTTACAACACATGCGTCACTGTTAGCCACTCTGGCCTAGAGTGCCCGGATGCCCGCTCGCCTCCGGCGCTGTCCCATCGAGCAAGCTGCCGTGGCTAACAAGAAAAATGACGCAACGAGTGGAAAGAAACCATTTACAACACATGCGTCACTCTTAGCCTCTTTGGCCTAGGGTGCCCGGATGCCCGATCGCCTCCGGCGCTGGCCCATCCAGCAAGCTGCCGTGGCGAACTAGAAAAATGCCAAAACAAGGCGAAAGAAACCATTCACTACACATGCGTCACTGTTAGCCGCTCTGGCCTAGGGTGCCCGGATGTCCGCTCACCTCCGGCGCTGGCCCATCGAGCAAGCTGCCGTGGCTAACTAGAAAAATGCCACAACGAGGGGAAAGAAACCATTTACAACACATGCGTCACTGGCAGCAGCTCTGGCCTAGGGTGCCCCGAATCCCGCCCGTTTCCGGCGCTGGCCCATCGAGCAAGCTGCCGTGGCGTACTAGAAAAGTGAAACAACGATGGGAAAGAAACCATTTACAATACATGCGTCACTGTTAGTCGCTCTGGCCTCGTGTGACCGGATGCTCGTTCGCCTCCGCCGCTGGCCCATCGAGCAAGTTCCTGTGGCTAACTAAAAAAATGCCACAACGAGGGGAAAGAAACCATTTACAACACATGCCTCACTGTTAGCCGCTCTGGCCTAGGGTGCCCGCATGCCCGATCGCCTCCGGCGTTGGCCCATCGAGCAAGCTGCTGTGGCTAACTAGAAAAATGCCAAAACGAGGCGAAGGAAACCATTTACAACACATGCGTCACTGTAAGCCGCTCTGGCTTAGGGTGCCCGGATGCCCGCTCGCCTCCGGCGCTGGCCCATCAAGCAAGCTGCCGTGGCTAACTAGAAAAATGCCACAACGAGGGGAAAGAAACCATTTACAACACATGCGTCACTCTTAGCCGCTCTGGATTAGGGTGCCCGGATGCCCGATCGCCTCCGGCGCTGGCCCATCGAGCAAGCTGCCGTGGCTAACTAGAAATATGCCACAACGAGGGGAAAGAAACCATTTACAACACATGCGTCACTGTTAGCCGCTATGGCGTAGTGTGCCCGGATGTTCGCTCGCCTCCGGCGCTGGCCCATCGAGCAAGCTGCCGTGGCGAACTAGAAAAATGCCAAAACAAGGCGAATGAAACCATTCACAACACATGCCTCACTGTTAGCCGCTCTGGCCTAGGGTGCCCGGATGCCCGATCGCCTCCGGCGCTGGCCCATCGAGCAAGCTGCCGTGGCTAACTAGAAAAATGCCAAAACGAGGCGAAAGAAACCATTTACAACACATGCGTCACTGTTAGCCACTCTGGCCTAGAGTGCCCGAATGCCCGCTCGCCTCCGGCGCTGTCCCATCGAGCAAGCTGCCGTGGCTAACTAGAAAAATGACGCAACGAGTGGAAAGAAACCATTTACAACACATGCGTCATTCTTAGCCTCTTTGGCCTAGGGTGCCCGGATGCCCGATCGCCTCCGGCGCTGGCCCATCCAGCAAGCTGCCGTGGCGAACTAGAAAAATGCCAAAACAAGGCGAAAGAAACCATTCACTACACATGCGTCACTGTTAGCCGCTCTGGCCTAGGGTGCCCGGATGTCCGCTCACCTCCGGCGCTGGCCCATCGAGCAAGCTGCCGTGGCTAACTAGAAAAATGCCACAACGAGGGGAAGGAAACCATTTACAACACATGCGTCACTGTCAGCAGCTCTGGCCTAGGGTGCCCCGAAGCCCGCCCGTTTCCGGCGCTGGCCCATCGAGCAAGCTGCCGTGGCGTACTAGAAAAGTGAAACAACGAGGGGAAAGAAACCATTTACAATACATGCGTCACTGTTAGTCGCTCTGGCCTAGGGTGTACGGATGCTCGTTCGCCTCCGCCGCTGGCCCATCGAGCAAGTTGCTGTGGCTAACTAAAAAAATGCCACAACGAGGGGAAAGAAACCATTTACAACACATGCCTCACTGTTAGCCGCTCTGGCCTAGGGTGCCCGCATGCCCGATCGCCTCCGGAGTTGGCCCATCAAGCAAGCTGCAGTGGCGGAGTAGAAAAATGCCAGAACGAGGCGAAAGAAACCATTTACAACACATGCGTCACTGTTAGCCGCTCTGGCGGAGTGTGCCCGGATGCTCGCTCGCCTCCGGCGCTGGCCCATCGAACAAGCTGCTGTGGCTAACTAGAAAAATGCCAAAACGAGGCGAAGGAAACCATTTACAACACATGCGTCACTGTAAGCCGCTCTGGCCTAGGGTGCCCGGATGCCCGCTCGCCTCCGGCGCTGGCCCATCGAGCAAGCTGCCTTGGCTAACTAGAAAAATGCCACATTGAGGAGAAAGAAATCATTTAAAACACATGCGTCACTGTTAGCCGCTCTGGCCTAGGGTGCCCGGATGCGCGCTCGCCTCCGGCGCTGTCCCATCGAGCAAGCTGCCGTGGCTAACTAGAAAAATGCCAAAACGAGGCGAAAGAAACCATTTACAACACATGCGTCACTGCTAGCCGCTCTGGCCTAAGGTGCCCGGATACCCGATCGCCTCCGGCGCTGGCCCATCGAGCAAGCTGCCGTGGCGAAATAGAAAAATGTCAAAACAAGGCGATAGAAATCATTTAAAACACATGCGGCACTGTTAGCCGCTCTGGCCTAGGGTGCCCGGGTGCCCGATCGCCTCCGGCGCTGGCCCATCGAGCAAGCTGCCGTGGCTAACTAGAAAAATGCCAAAACGAGGCGAAAGAAACCATTTACAACACATGCGTCACTGTTAGCCACTCTGGCCTAGAGTGCCCGGATGCCCGCTCGCCTCCGGCGCTGTCCCATCGAGCAAGCTGCCGTGGCTAACTAGAAAAATGACGCAACGAGTGGAAAGAAACCATTTACAACACATGCGTCACTCTTAGCCTCTTTGGCCTAGGGTGCCCGGATGCCCGATCGCCTCCGGCGCTGGCCCATCCAGCAAGCTGCCGTGGCGAACTAGAAAAATGCCAAAACAAGGCGAAAGAAACCATTCACTACACATGCGTCACTGTTAGCCGCTCTGGCCTAGGGTCCCCGGATGTCCGCTCACCTCCGGCGCTGGCCCATCGAGCAAGCTGCCGTGGCTAACTAGAAAAATGCCACAACGAGGGGAAAGAAACCATTTACAACACATGCGTCACTGTCAGCAGCTCTGGCCTAGGGTGCCCCGAATCCCGCCCGTTTCCGGCGCTGGCCCATCGAGCAAGCTGCCGTGGCGTACTAGAAAAGTGAAACAACGATGGGAAAGAAACCATTTACAATACATGCGTCACTGTTAGTCGCTCTGGCCTAGTGTGACCGGATGCTCGTTCGCCTCCGCCGCTGGCCCATCGAGCAAGTTCATGTGGCTAACTAAAAAAATGCCACAACGAGGGGAAAGAAACCATTTACAACACATGCCTCACTGTTAGCCGCTCTGGCCTAGGGTGCCCGCATGCCCGATCGCCTCCGGCGTTGGCCCATCGAGCAAGCTGCTGTGGCTAACTAGAAAAATGCCAAAACGAGGCGAAGGAAACCATTTACAACACATGCGTCACTGTAAGCCGCTCTGGCCTAGGGTGCCCGGATGCCCGCTCGCCTCCGGCGCTGGCCCATCAAGCAAGCTGCCGTGGCTAACTAGAAAAATGCCACAACGAGGGGAAAGAAACCATTTACAACACATGCGTCACTCTTAGCCGCTCTGGATTAGGGTGCCCGGATGCCCGATCGCCTCCGGCGCTGGCCCATCGAGCAAGCTGCCGTGGCTAACTAGAAATATGCCACAACGAGGGGAAAGAAACCATTTACAACACATGCGTCACTGTTAGCCGCTATGGCGTAGTGTGCCCGGATGTTCGCTCGCCTCCGGCGCTGGCCCATCGAGCAAGCTGCCGTGGCGAACTAGAAAAATGCCAAAACAAGGCGAATGAAACCATTCACAACACATGCCTCACTGTTAGCCGCTCTGGCCTAGGGTGCCCGAATGCCCTACCGCCTCCGGCGCTAGCCCATCGAGCAAGCTGCCGTGGCGAAATAGAAAAATGTCGAAACAAGGCGAAAGAAATCATTTAAAACACATGCGTCACTGTTAGCCGCTCTGGCCAAGGGTGCCCGGATGCCCGATCGCCTCCGGCGCTGGCCCGTCGAGCAAGCTGCTGTAGCTAACAAGAAAAATGCCACAACGAGGGGAAAGAAACCATTTACAACACATGCGTCACTGTCAGCCGCTCTGGCCTAGGGAGCCCAGATATCCGCTCGCCTCCGGCGCTGGCCCATCCAGCAAGCTGCCGTGGCGAACTAGAAAAATGCCAAAACAAGGCGAATGAAACCATTCACAACACATGCGTCACTGTTAGCCGCTCTGGCCTAGAGTGCCCGGATGCCCGCTCGCCTCCGGCGCTGGCCCATCGAGCAAGCTGCCGTGGCTAACTAGAAAAATGCCACATCGAAGAGAAAGAAATCATTTAAAACACATGCGTCACTGTTAGTCGCTCTGGCCTAGGGTGCCCGGATGCCCGCTCGCCTCCGGCGCTGGCCCTTCGAGCATGCTGCCGTGGCTAACTAGAAAAATGCCACATCGAGGGCAAAGAAATCATTTAAAACACATGCGTCACTGTTAGCCGCTCTGGATTAGGTGCCCGGATGCCCGATCTCCTCCGGTGCTGGCCCATCGAGCAAGCTGCCGTGGCTAACTAGAAAAATGCCACAAGGGGAAAGAAACTATTTACAACACATGCGTCACTGTTTTCCGCTCTGGCTTAGAATGCTCGGATGCCCGATCGCCTCCGCCGCTAGCCCATCGAGCAAGCTGCCGTGGCCAACTGGAAAAATGGAACAACGAGGGGAAAGAAACCATTTACAACACATGCGTCACTGCTAACCGCTCTGGCCTAGGGTGCCCGAATGCCCTACCGCCTCCGGCGATGGCCCATCGAGCAAGCTGCCGTGGCGAAATTGAAAAATACCAAAACGAGGCGAAAGAAATCATTAAAAAAAACACATGCGTCACTGTTAGCCGCTCTGGCCAAGGGTGCCCGGATGCCAGATCGCCTCCTGCGCTGGCCCATCGAGCAAGTTGCTGTGGCTAACTAAAAAATGCCACAACGAGGGGAAAGAAACCATTTACAACACATGCGTCACTGTTAGCCGCTCTGGCCTAGGGTGCCCGCATGCCCGATCGCCTCCGGCGTTGGCCCATCAAGCAAGCTGCAGTGGCGGAGTAGAAAAATGCCAGAACGAGGCGAAAGAAACCATTTACAACACATGCGTCACTGTTAGCCGCTATGGCGTAGTGTGCCCGGATGTTCGCTCGCCTCCGGCGCTGGCCCATCGAGCAAGCTGCCGTGGCGAACTAGAAAAATGCCAAAACAAGGCGAATGAAACCATTCACAACACATGCCTCACTGTTAGCCGCTCTGGCCTAGGGTGCCCGGGTGCCCGATCGCCTCCGGCGCTGGCCCATCGAGCAAGCTGCCGTGGCTAACTAGAAAAATGCCAAAACGAGGCGAAAGAAACCATTTACAACACATGCGTCACTGTTAGCCACTCTGGCCTAGAGTGCCCGGATGCCCGCTCGCCTCCGGCGCTGTCCCATCGAGCAAGCTGCCGTGGCTAACTAGAAAAATGACGCAACGAGTGGAAAGAAACCATTTACAACACATGCGTCACTCTTAGCCTCTTTGGCCTAGGGTGCCCGGATGCCCGATCGCCTCCGGCGCTGGCCCATCCAGCAAGCTGCCGTGGCGAACTAGAAAAATGCCAAAACAAGGCGAAAGAAACCATTCACTACACATGCGTCACTGTTAGCCGCTCTGGCCTAGGGTGCCCGGATGTCCGCTCACCTCCGGCGCTGGCCCATCGAGCAAGCTGCCGTGGCTAACTAGAAAAATGCCACAACGAGGGGAAAGAAACCATTTACAACACATGCGTCACTGGCAGCAGCTCTGGCCTAGGGTGCCCCGAATCCCGCCCGTTTCCGGCGCTGGCCCATCGAGCAAGCTGCCGTGGCGTACTAGAAAAGTGAAACAACGATGGGAAAGAAACCATTTACAATACATGCGTCACTGTTAGTCGCTCTGGCCTAGTGTGACCGGATGCTCGTTCGCCTCCGCCGCTGGCCCATCGAGCAAGTTCCTGTGGCTAACTAAAAAAATGCCACAACGAGGGGAAAGAAACCATTTACAACACATGCCTCACTGTTAGCCGCTCTGGCCTAGGGTGCCCGCATGCCCGATCGCCTCCGGCGTTGGCCCATCGAGCAAGCTGCGGTGGCTAACTAGAAAAATGCCAAAACGAGGCGAAGGAAACCATTTACAACACATGCGTCACTGTAAGCCGCTCTGGCCTAGGGTGCCCGGATGCCCGCTCGCCTCCGGCGCTGGCCCATCAAGCAAGCTGCCGTGGCTAACTAGAAAAATGCCACAACGAGGGGAAAGAAACCATTTACAACACATGCGTCACTCTTAGCCGCTCTGGATTAGGGTGCCCGGATGCCCGATCGCCTCCGGCGCTGGCCCATCGAGCAAGCTGCCGTGGCTAACTAGAAATATGCCACAACGAGGGGAAAGAAACCATTTACAACACATGCGTCACTGTTAGCCGCTATGGCGTAGTGTGCCCGGATGTTCGCTCGCCTCCGGCGCTGGCCCATCGAGCAAGCTGCCGTGGCGAACTAGAAAAATGCCAAAACAAGGCGAATGAAACCATTCACAACACATGCCTCACTGTTAGCCGCTCTGGCCTAGGGTGCCCGGATGCCCGATCGCCTCCGGCGCTGGCCCATCGAGCAAGCTGCCGTGGCTAACTAGAAAAATGCCAAAACGAGGCGAAAGAAACCATTTACAAACATGCGTCACTGTTAGCCACTCTGGCCTAGAGTGCCCGAATGCCCGCTCGCCTCCGGCGCTGTCCCATCGAGCAAGCTGCCGTGGCTAACTAGAAAAATGACGCAACGAGTGGAAAGAAACCATTTACAACACATGCGTCATTCTTAGCCTCTTTGGCCTAGGGTGCCCGGATGCCCGATCGCCTCCGGCGCTGGCCCATCCAGCAAGCTGCCGTGGCGAACTAGAAAAATGCCAAAACAAGGCGAAAGAAACCATTCACTACACATGCGTCACTGTTAGCCGCTCTGGCCTAGGGTGCCCGGATGTCCGCTCACCTCCGGCGCTGGCCCATCGAGCAAGCTGCCGTGGCTAACTAGAAAAATGCCACAACGAGGGGAAGGAAACCATTTACAACACATGCGTCACTGTCAGCAGCTCTGGCCTAGGGTGCCCCGAAGCCCGCCCGTTTCCGGCGCTGGCCCATCGAGCAAGCTGCCGTGGCGTACTAGAAAAGTGAAACAACGAGGGGAAAGAAACCATTTACAATACATGCGTCACTGTTAGTCGCTCTGGCCTAGGGTGTACGGATGCTCGTTCGCCTCCGCCGCTGGCCCATCGAGCAAGTTGCTGTGGCTAACTAAAAAAATGCCACAACGAGGGGAAAGAAACCATTTACAACACATGCCTCACTGTTAGCCGCTCTGGCCTAGGGTGCCCGCATGCCCGATCGCCTCCGGAGTTGGCCCATCAAGCAAGCTGCAGTGGCGGAGTAGAAAAATGCCAGAACGAGGCGAAAGAAACCATTTACAACACATGCGTCACTGTTAGCCGCTCTGGCGGAGTGTGCCCGGATGCTCGCTCGCCTCCGGCGCTGGCCCATCGAACAAGCTGCTGTGGCTAACTAGAAAAATGCCAAAACGAGGCGAAGGAAACCATTTACAACACATGCGTCACTGTAAGCCGCTCTGGCCTAGGGTGCCCGGATGCCCGCTCGCCTCCGGCGCTGGCCCATCGAGCAAGCTGCCTTGGCTAACTAGAAAAATGCCACATTGGGGAGAAAGAAATCATTTAAAACACATGCGTCACTGTTAGCCGCTCTGGCCTAGGGTGCCCGGATGCGCGCTCGCCTCCGGCGCTGTCCCATCGAGCAAGCTGCCGTGGCTAACTAGAAAAATGCCAAAACGAGGCGAAAGAAACCATTTACAACACATGCGTCACTGCTAGCCGCTCTGGCCTAAGGTGCCCGGATACCCGATCGCCTCCGGCGCTGGCCCATCGAGCAAGCTGCCGTGGCGAAATAGAAAAATGTCAAAACAAGGCGATAGAAATCATTTAAAACACATGCGGCACTGTTAGCCGCTCTGGCCAAGGGTGCCCGGATGCCCGATCGCCTCCGGCGCTGGCCCATCGAACAAGCTGCTGTAGCTAACTAGAAAAATGCCACAACGGGGGGAAAGAAACCATTTACAACACATGCGTCACTGTTAGCCGCTCTGGCCTAGGGTGCCCGCATGCCCGATCGCCTCCGGAGTTGGCCCATCAAGCAAGCTGCAGTGGCGGAGTAGAAAAATGCCAGAACGAGGCGAAAGAAACCATTTACAACACATGCGTCACTGTTAGCCGCTCTGGCGGAGTGTGCCCGGATGCTCGCTCGCCTCCGGCGCTGGCCCATCGAACAAGCTGCTGTGGCTAACTAGAAAAATGCCAAAACGAGGCGAAAGAAACCATTTACAACACATGCGTCACTGTTAGCCGCTCTGGTGGAGTGTGCCCGGATGCCCGCTCGCCTCCGGCGCTGGCCCATCAAGCAAGCTGCCGTGGCGAACTAGAAAAATGCCACAACGAGGGGAAAGAAACCATTTACAACACAAGCGTCACTCTTATCCGCTCTGGAGTAGGGTGCCCGGATGCCCGATCGCCTCCGTCGCTGGCCCATCGAGCAAGCTGCCGTGGCTAACTAGAAATATGCTACAACAAGGGGAAAGAAAATATTTACAACACATGAGTCACTGTTTGCCGCTCTGGCTTAGAATGCCCGGATGCCCGTTCGCCTCCGGCGCTAGCCCATCGAGCAAGCTGCCGTGGCGAATTAGAAAAATGCCAAAACAAGGCGAAAGAAACCATTTACAACACATGCGTCACTGTAAGCCGCTCTGGCCTAGGGTGCCCGGATGCCCGCTCGCCTCCGGCGCTGGCCCATCGAGCAAGCTGCCTTGGCTAACTAGAAAAATGCCACATTGAGGAGAAAGAAATCATTTAAAACACATGCGTCACTGTTAGCCGCTCTGGCCTAGGGTGCCCGGATGCGCGCTCGCCTCCGGCGCTGTCCCATCGAGCAAGCTGCCGTGGTTAACTAGAAAAATGCCAAAACGAGGCGAAAGAAACCATTTACAACACATGCGTCACTGCTAGCCGCTCTGGCCTAAGGTGCCCGGATACCCGATCGCCTCCGGCGCTGGCCCATCGAGCAAGCTGCCGTGGCGAAGTAGAAAAATGTCAAAACAAGGCGATAGAAATCATTTAAAACACATGCGGCACTGTTAGCCGCTCTGGCCAAGGGTGCCCGGATGCCCGATCGCCTCCGGCGCTGGCCCATCGAACAAGCTGCTGTAGCTAACTAGAAAAATGCCACAACGGGGGGAAAGAAACCATTTACAACACATGCGTCACTGTTAGCCACTCTGGCCTAGGGTGCCCGCATGCCCGATCGCCTCCGGCGTTGGCCCATCAAGCAAGCTGCCGTGGCAGAGTATAAAAATGCCAAAACGAGGCGAAAGAAACCATTTACAACACATGCGTCACTGTCAGCCGCTCTGGCCTAGGGAGCCCGGATACCCGCTCGCCTCCGGCGCTGGCCCATCGAGCAAGCTGCCGTGGCTAACTAGAAAAATGCCACATCGAGGTGAAAGAAACCATTTAAAACACATGCGTCACTGTTAGCCGCTCTGGCCTAGGGTGCCCGGATGCCCGCTCGCCTCAGGCGCTGTCCCATCGAGCAAGCTGCCGTGGCTAACTAGAAAAATGACACAACGAGTGAAAAGAAACCATTTACAACACATGCGTCACTCTTAGCCTCTTTGGCCTAGGGTGCCCGGATGCCCGATCGCCTCAGGCGCTGGCCCATCCAGCAAGCTGCCGTGGCGAACTAGAAAAATGCCAAAACAAGGCGAAAGAAACCATTCACAACACATGCGTCACTGTTAGCCGCTCTGGCCTAGGGTGCACGGATGCCCGCTCGCCTCCGGCGCTGGCCCATCGAGCAAGCTGCAGTGGCGAAATAGAAAAATGCCAACACGACGCGAAAGAAACCATTTACAACACATGCGTCACTGTTAGCCGCTCTGGCCTAAGGTGCCCGGATACCCGATCTCCCCCGGCGCTGGCCCATCGAGCAAGTTGCTGTGGCTAACTAAAAAATGCCACAACGAGGGGAAAGAAACCATTTACAACACATGCGTCACTGTTTTCCGCTCTGGCTTAGAATGCTCGGATGCCCGATCGCCTCCGCCGCTAGCCCATCGAGCAAGCTGCCGTGGCCAACTGGAAAAATGGAACAACGAGGGGAAAGAAACCATTTACAACACATGCGTCACTGCTAACCGCTCTGGCCTAGGGTGCCCGAATGCCCTACCGCCTCCGGCGATGGCCCATCGAGCAAGCTGCCGTGGCAAAATTGAAAAATACCAAAACGAGGCGAAAGAAATCATTAAAAAAAACACATGCGTCACTGTTAGCCGCTCTGGCCAAGGGTGCCGGGATGCCAGATCGCCTCCTGCGCTGGCCCATCGAGCAAGTTGCTGTGGCTAACTAAAAAATGCCACAACGAGGGGAAAGAAACCATTTACAACACATGCGTCACTGTTAGACGCTCTGGCCTAGGGTGCCCGCATGCCCGATCGCCTCCGGCGTTGGCCCATCAAGCAAGCTGCAGTGGCGGAGTAGAAAAATGCCAGAACGAGGCGAAAGAAACCATTTACAACACATGCGTCACTGTTAGCCGCTATGGCGTAGTGTGCCCGGATGTTCGCTCGCCTCCGGCGCTGGCCCATCGAGCAAGCTGCCGTGGCGAACTAGAAAAATGCCAAAACAAGGCGAATGAAACCATTCACAACACATGTCTCACTGTTAGCCGCTCTGGCCTAGGGTGCCCAAATGCCCGATCGCCTCCGGCGCTGGCCCATCGAGCAAGCTGCCGTGGCTAACTAGAAAAATGCCAAAACGAGGCGAAAGAAACCATTTACAACACATGCGTCACTGTTAGCCACTCTGGCCTAGAGTGCCCGGATGCCCGCTCGCCTCCGGCGCTGTCCCATCGAGCAAGCTGCCGTGGCTAACTATAAAAATGACGCAACGAGTGGAAAGAAACCATTTACAACACATGCGTCACTCTTAGCCTCTTTGGCCTAGGGTGCCCGGATGCCCGATCGCCTCCGGCGCTGGCCCATCCAGCAAGCTGCCGTGGCGAACTAGAAAAATGCCAAAACAAGGCGAAAGAAACCATTCACTACACATGCGTCACTGTTAGCCGCTCTGGCCTAGGGTGCCCGGATGTCCGCTCACCTCCGGCGCTGGCCCATCGAGCAAGCTGCCGTGGCTAACTAGAAAAATCAGCAGCTCTGGCCTAGGGTGCCCCGAATCCCGCCCGTTTCCGGCGCTGGCCCATCGAGCAAGCTGCCGTGGCGTACTAGAAAAGTGAAACAACGAGGGGAAAGAAACCATTTACAATACATGCGTCACTGTTAGTCGCTCTGGCCTAGGGTGACCGGATGCTCGTTCGCCTCCGCCGCTGGCCCATCGAGCAAGTTCCTGTGGCTAACTAAAAAAATGCCACAACGAGGAGAAGGAAACCATTTACAACACATGCCTCACTGTTAGCAGCTCTGGCCTAGGGTGCCCGCATGCCCGATCGCCTCCGGCGTTGGCCCATCGATCAAGCTGCTGTGGCTAACTAGAAAAATGCCAAAACGAGGCGAAGGAAACCATTTACAACACATGCGTCACTGTAAGCCGCTCTGGCCTAGGGTGCCCGGATGCCCGCTCGCCTCCGGCGCTGGCCCATCAAGCAAGCTGCCGTGGCTAACTAGAAAAATGCCACAACGAGGGGAAAGAAACCATTTACAACACATGCGTCACTCTTAGCCGCTCTGGATTAGGGTGCCCGGATGCCCGATCGCCTCCGGCGCTGGCCCATCGAGCAAGCTGCCGTGGCTAACTAGAAATATGCTACAACAAGGGGAAAGAAAATATTTACAACACATGAGTCACTGTTTGCCGCTCTGGCTTAGAATGCCGGATGCCCGTTCGCCTCCGGCGCTAGCCCATCGAGCAAGCTGCCGTGGCGAATTAGAAAAATGCCAAAACGAGGCGAAAGAAACCATTTACAACACATGCGTCACTGTAAGCCGCTCTGGCCTAGGGTGCCCGGATGCCCGCTCGCCTCCGGCGCTGGCCCATCGAGCAAGCTGCCGTGGCTAACTAGAAAAATGCCACATTGAGGAGAAAGAAATCATATAAAACACATGCGTCACTGTTAGCCGCTCTGGACTAGGGTGCCCGGATGCGCGCTCGCCTCCGGCGCTGTCCCATCGAGCAAGCTACCGTGGCTAACTAGAAAAATGCCAAAACGAGGCGAAAGAAACCATTTACAACACATGCGTCACTGCTAGCGGCTCTGGCCTAAGGTGCCCGGATACCCGATCGCCTCCGGCGCTTGCCCATCGAGCAAGCTGCCGTGGCGAAATAGAAAAATGTCAAAACAAGGCGAAAGAAATCATTTAAAACACATGCGGCACTGTTAGCCGCTCTGGCCAAGGGTGCCCGCATGCCCGATCGCCTCCGGCGCTGGCCCATCAAGCAAGCTGCCGTGGCGGAGTATAAAAATGCCAAAACGAGGCGAAAGAAACCATTTACAACACATGCGTCACTGTCAGCCGCTCTGGCCTAGGGAGCCCGGATACCCGCTCGCCTCCGGCGCTGGCCCATCGAGCAAGCTGCCGTGGCTAACTAGAAAAATGCCACATCGAGGTGAAAGAAACCATTTAAAACAAATGCGTCACTGTTAGCCACTCTGGCCTAGGGTGCCCAGATGCCCGCTCGCCTCAGGCGCTGTCCCATCGAGCAAGCTGCCGTGGCTAACTAGAAAAATGACACAACGAGTGAAAAGAAACCATTTACAACACATGCGTCACTCTTAGCCTCTTTGGCCTAGGGTGCCCGGATGCCCAATCGCCTCCGGCGCTGGCCCATCGAGCAAGCTGCAGTGGCGAAATAGAAAAATGCCAAAACGACGCGAAAGAAACCATTTACAACACATGCGTCACTGTTTTCCGCTCTGGCTTAGAATGCTCGGACGCCCGATCGCCTCCGCCGCTAGCCCATCGAGCAAGCTGCCGTGGCGAAATTGAAAAATATCAAAACGAGGCGAAAGAAATCATTTAAAACACATGCGGCACTGTTAGCCGCTCTGGCCAAGGGTGCCCGCATGCCCGATCGCCTCCGGCGCTGGCCCATCAAGCAAGCTGCCGTGGCGGAGTATAAAAATGCCAAAACGAGGGGAAAGAAACCATTTACAACACATGCGTCACTGTTAGCCGCTCTGGCCTAGGGTGCCCGCATGCCCGATCGCCTCCGGCGTTGGCCCATCAAGCAAGCTGCAGTGGCGGAGTAGAAAAATGCCAGAACGAGGCGAAAGAAACCATTTACAACACATGCGTCACTGTTAGCCGCTAAGGCGTAGTGTGCCCGGATGTTCGCTCGCCTCCGGCGCTGGCCCATCGAGCAAGCTGCCGTGGCGAACTAGAAAAATGCCAAAACAAGGCGAATGAAACCATTCACAACACATGCGTCACTGTTAGCCGCTCTGGCCTAGGGTGCTCGGATGCCCGATCGCCTCCGGCGCTGGCCCATCGAGCAAGCTGCCGTGGCTAACTAGAAAAATGCCAAAACGAGGCGAAAGAAACCATTTACAACACATGCGTCACTGTTAGCCACTCTGACCTAGAGTGCCCGGATGCCCGCTCGCTTCCGGCGCTGTCCCATCGAGCAAGCTGCCGTGGCTAACTAGAAAAATGACGCAACGAGTGGAAAGAAACCATTTACAACACATGCGTCACTCTTAGCCTCTTTGGCCTAGGGTGCCCGGATGCCCGATAGCCTCCGGCGCTGGCCCATCCAGCAAGCTGCCGTGGCGAACTAGAAAAATGCCAAAACAAGGCGAAAGAAACCATTCACTACACATGCGTCACTGTTAGCCGCTCTGGCCTAGGGTGCCCGGATGCCCGCTCACCTCCGGCGCTGGCCCATCGAGCAAGCTGCCGTGGCTAACTAGAAAAATGCCACAACGAGGGGAAAGAAACCATTTACAACACATGCGTCACTGTCAGCAGCTCTGGCCTAGGGTGCCCCGAAGCCCGCCCGTTTCCGGCGCTGGCCCATCGAGCAAGCTGCCGTGGCGTACTAGAAAAGTGAAACAACGAGGGGAAAGAAACCATTTACAATACATGCGTCACTGTTAGTCGCTCTGGCCTAGGGTGTCCGGATGCTCGTTCGCCTCCGCCGCTGGCCCATCGAGCAAGTTGCTGTGGCTAACTAAAAAAATGCCACAACGAGGGGAAATAAACCATTTACAACACATGCCTCACTGTTAGCCGCTCTGGCCTAGGGTGCCCGCATGCCCGATCGCCTCAGGCGCTGTCCCATCGAGCAAGCTGCCGTGGCTAACTAGAAAAATGACACAACGAGTGAAAAGAAACCATTTACAAAACATGCGTCACTCTTAGCCTCTTTGGCCTAGGGTGCCCGGATGCCCGATCGCCTCAGGCGCTGGCCCATCCAGCAAGCTGCCGTGGCGAACTAGAAAAATGCCAAAACAAGGCGAAAGAAACCATTCACAACACATGCGTCACTGTTAGCCGCTCTGGCCTAGGGTGCACGGATGCCCGCTCGCCTCCGGCGCTGGCCCATCGAGCAAGCTGCAGTGGCGAAATAGAAAAATGCCAACACGACGCGAAAGAAACCATTTACAACACATGCGTCACTGTTAGCCGCTCTGGCCTAAGGTGCCCGGATACCCGATCTCCCCCGGCGCTGGCCCATCGAGCAAGTTGCTGTGGCTAACTAAAAAATGCCACAACGAGGGGAAAGACACCATTTACAACACATGCGTCACTGTTTTCCGCTCTGGCTTAGAATGCTCGGATGCCCGATCGCCTCCGCCGCTAGCCCATCGAGCAAGCTGCCGTGGCCAACTGGAAAAATTGAACAACGGGGGGAAAGAAACCATTTACAACACATGCGTCACTGCTAACCGCTCTGGCCTAGGGTGCCCGAATGCCCTACCGCCTCCGGCGATGGCCCATCGAGCAAGCTGCCGTGGCAAAATTGAAAAATACCAAAACGAGGCGAAAGAAATCATTAAAAAAAACACATGCGTCACTGTTAGCCGCTCTGGCCAAGGGTGCCGGGATGCCAGATCGCCTCCTGCGCTGGCCCATCGAGCAAGTTGCTGTGGCTAACTAAAAAATGCCACAACGAGGGGAAAGAAACCATTTACAACACATGCCTCACTGTTAGCCGCTCTGGCCTAGGGTGCCCGCATGCCCGATCGCCTCCGGCGTTGGCCCATCAAGCAAGCTGCAGTGGCGGAGTAGAAAAATGCCAGAACGAGGCGAAAGAAACCATTTACAACACATGCGTCACTGTTAGCCGCTATGGCGTAGTGTGCCCGGATGTTCGCTCGCCTCCGGCGCTGGCCCATCGAGCAAGCTGCCGTGGCGAACTAGAAAAATGCCAAAACAAGGCGAATGAAACCATTCACAACACATGTCTCACTGTTAGCCGCTCTGGCCTAGGGTGCCCGGATGCCCGATCGCCTCCGGCGCTGGCCCATCGAGCAAGCTGCCGTGGCTAACTAGAAAAATGCCAAAACGAGGCGAAAGAAACCATTTACAACACATGCGTCACTGTTAGCCACTCTGGCCTAGAGTGCCCGGATGCCCGCTCGCCTCCGGCGCTGTCCCATCGAGCAAGCTGCCGTGGCTAACTAGAAAAATGACGCAACGAGTGGAAAGAAACCATTTACAACACATGCGTCACTCTTAGCCTCTTTGGCCTAGGGTGCCCGGATGCCCGATCGCCTCCGGCGCTGGCCCATCCAGCAAGCTGCCGTGGCGAACTAGAAAAATGCCAAAACAAGGCGAAAGAAACCATTCACTACACATGCGTCACTGTTAGCCGCTCTGGCCTAGGGTGCCCGGATGTCCGCTCACCTCCGGCGCTGGCCCATCGAGCAAGCTGCCGTGGCTAACTAGAAAAATCAGCAGCTCTGGCCTAGGGTGCCCCGAATCCCGCCCGTTTCCGGCGCTGGCCCATCGAGCAAGCTGCCATGGCGTACCAGAAAAGTGAAACAACGAGGGGAAAGAAACCATTTACAATACATGCGTCACTGTTAGTCGCTCTGGCCTAGGGTGACCGGATGCTCGTTCGCCTCCGCCGCTGGCCCATCGAGCAAGTTCCTGTGGCTAACTAAAAAAATGCCACAACGAGGGGAAGGAAACCATTTACAACACATGCCTCACTGTTAGCCGCTCTGGCCTAGGGTGCCCGCATGCCCGATCGCCTCCGGCGTTGGCCCATCGAGCAAGCTGCTGTGGCTAACTAGAAAAATGCCAAAACGAGGCGAAGGAAACCATTTACAACACATGCGTCACTGTAAGCCGCTCTGGCCTAGGGTGCCCGGATGCCCGCTCGCCTCCGGCGCTGGCCCATCAAGCAAGCTGCCGTGGCTAACTAGAAAAATGCCACAACGAGGGGAAAGAAACCATTTACAACACATGCGTCACTCTTAGCCGCTCTGGATTAGGGTGCCCGGATGCCCGATCGCCTCCGGCGCTGGCCCATCGAGCAAGCTGCCGTGGCTAACTAGAAATATGCTACAACAAGGGGAAAGAAAATATTTACAACACATGAGTCACTGTTTGCCGCTCTGGCTTAGAATGCCCGGATGCCCGTTCGCCTCCGGCGCTAGCCCATCGAGCAAGCTGCCGTGGCGAATTAGAAAAATGCCAAAACGAGGCGAAAGAAACCATTTACAACACATGCGTCACTGTAAGCCGCTCTGGCCTAGGGTGCCCGGATGCCCGCTCGCCTCCGGCGCTGGCCCATCGAGCAAGCTGCCGTGGCTAACTAGAAAAATGCCACATTGAGGAGAAAGAAATCATTTAAAACACATGCGTCACTGTTAGCCGCTCTGGCCTAGGGTGCCCGGATGCGCGCTCGCCTCCGGCGCTGTCCCATCGAGCAAGCTACCGTGGCTAACTAGAAAAATGCCAAAACGAGGCGAAAGAAACCGTTTACAACACATGCGTCACTGCTAGCGGCTCTGGCCTAAGGTGCCCGGATACCCGATCGCCTCCGGCGCTTGCCCATCGAGCAAGCTGCCGTGGCGAAGTAGAAAAATGTCAAAACAAGGCGAAAGAAATCATTCACAACACATGCGTCACTGTTAGCCGCTCTGGCCTAGGGTGCACGGATGCCCGCTCGCCTCCGGCGCTGGCCCATCGAGCAAGCTGCAGTGGCGAAATAGAAAAATGCCAACACGACGCGAAAGAAACCATTTACAACACATGCGTCACTGTTAGCCGCTCTGGCCTAAGGTGCCCGGATACCCGATCTCCCCCGGCGCTGGCCCATCGAGCAAGTTGCTGTGGCTAACTAAAAAATGCCACAACGAGGGGAAAGACACCATTTACAACACATGCGTCACTGTTTTCCGCTCTGGCTTAGAATGCTCGGATGCCCGATCGCCTCCGCCGCTAGCCCATCGAGCAAGCTGCCGTGGCCAACTGGAAAAATTGAACAACGGGGGGAAAGAAACCATTTACAACACATGCGTCACTGCTAACCGCTCTGGCCTAGGGTGCCCGAATGCCCTACCGCCTCCGGCGATGGCCCATCGAGCAAGCTGCCGTGGCAAAATTGAAAAATACCAAAACGAGGCGAAAGAAATCATTAAAAAAAACACATGCGTCACTGTTAGCCGCTCTGGCCAAGGGTGCCGGGATGCCAGATCGCCTCCTGCGCTGGCCCATCGAGCAAGTTGCTGTGGCTAACTAAAAAATGCCACAACGAGGGGAAAGAAACCATTTACAACACATGCGTAACTGTTAGACGCTCTGGCCTAGGGTGCCCGCATGCCCGATCGCCTCCGGCGTTGGCCCATCAAGCAAGCTGCAGTGGCGGAGTAGAAAAATGCCAGAACGAGGCGAAAGAAACCATTTACAACACATGCGTCACTGTTAGCCGCTATGGCGTAGTGTGCCCGGATGCTCGCTCGCCTCCGGCGCTGGCCCATCGAGCAAGCTGCCGTGGCGAACTAGAAAAATGCCAAAACAAGGCGAATGAAACCATTCACAACACATGTCTCACTGTTAGCCGCTCTGGCCTAGGGTGCCCGGATGCCCGATCGCCTCCGGCGCTGGCCCATCGAGCAAGCTGCCGTGGCTAACTAGAAAAATGCCAAAACGAGGCGAAAGAAACCATTTACAACACATGCGTCACTGTTAGCCACTCTGGCCTAGAGTGCCCGGATGCCCGCTCGCCTCCGGCGCTGTCCCATCGAGCAAGCTGCCGTGGCTAACTAGAAAAATGACGCAACGAGTGGAAAGAAACCATTTACAACACATGCGTCACTCTTAGCCTCTTTGGCCTAGGGTGCCCGGATGCCCGATCGCCTCCGGCGCTGGCCCATCCAGCAAGCTGCCGTGGCGAACTAGAAAAATGCCAAAACAAGGCGAAAGAAACCATTCACTACACATGCGTCACTGTTAGCCGCTCTGGCCTAGGGTGCCCGGATGTCCGCTCACCTCCGGCGCTGGCCCATCGAGCAAGCTGCCGTGGCTAACTAGAAAAATCAGCAGCTCTGGCCTAGGGTGCCCCGAATCCCGCCCGTTTCCGGCGCTGGCCCATCGAGCAAGCTGCCATGGCGTACCAGAAAAGTGAAACAACGAGGGGAAAGAAACCATTTACAATACATGCGTCACTGTTAGTCGCTCTGGCCTAGGGTGACCGGATGCTCGTTCGCCTCCGCCGCTGGCCCATCGAGCAAGTTCCTGTGGCTAACTAAAAAAATGCCACAACGAGGGGAAGGAAACCATTTACAACACATGCCTCACTGTTAGCCGCTCTGGCCTAGGGTGCCCGCATGCCCGATCGCCTCCGGCGTTGGCCCATCGAGCAAGCTGCTGTGGCTAACTAGAAAAATGCCAAAACGAGGCGAAGGAAACCATTTACAACACATGCGTCACTGTAAGCCGCTCTGGCCTAGGGTGCCCGGATGCCCGCTCGCCTCCGGCGCTGGCCCATCAAGCAAGCTGCCGTGGCTAACTAGAAAAATGCCACAACGAGGGGAAAGAAACCATTTACAACACATGCGTCACTCTTAGCCGCTCTGGATTAGGGTGCCCGGATGCCCGATCGCCTCCGGCGCTGGCCCATCGAGCAAGCTGCCGTGGCTAACTAGAAATATGCTACAACAAGGGGAAAGAAAATATTTACAACACATGAGTCACTGTTTGCCGCTCTGGCTTAGAATGCCCGGATGCCCGTTCGCCTCCGGCGCTAGCCCATCGAGCAAGCTGCCGTGGCGAATTAGAAAAATGCCAAAACGAGGCGAAAGAAACCATTTACAACACATGCGTCACTGTAAGCCGCTCTGGCCTAGGGTGCCCGGATGCCCGCTCGCCTCCGGCGCTGGCCCATCGAGCAAGCTGCCGTGGCTAACTAGAAAAATGCCACATTGAGGAGAAAGAAATCATTTAAAACACATGCGTCACTGTTAGCCGCTCTGGCCTAGGGTGCCCGGATGCGCGCTCGCCTCCGGCGCTGTCCCATCGAGCAAGCTACCGTGGCTAACTAGAAAAATGCCAAAACGAGGCGAAAGAAACCGTTTACAACACATGCGTCACTGCTAGCGGCTCTGGCCTAAGGTGCCCGGATACCCGATCGCCTCCGGCGCTTGCCCATCGAGCAAGCTGCCGTGGCGAAATAGAAAAATGTCAAAACAAGGCGAAAGAAATCATTTAAAACACATGCGGCACTGTTAGCCGCTCTGGCCAAGGGTGCCCGCATGCCCGATCGCCTCCGGCGCTGGCCCATCAAGCAAGCTGCCGTGGCGGAGTATAAAAATGCCAAAACGAGGCGAAAGAAACCATTTACAACACATGCGTCACTGTCAGCCGCTCTGGCCTAGGGAGCCCGGATACCCGCTCGCCTCCGGCGCTGGCCCATCGAGCAAGCTGCCGTGGCTAACTAGAAAAATGCCACATCGAGGTGAAAGAAACCATTTAAAACAAATGCGTCACTGTTAGCCACTCTGGCCTAGGGTGCCCAGATGCCCGCTCGCCTCAGGCGCTGTCCCATCGAGCAAGCTGCCGTGGCTAACTAGAAAAATGACACAACGAGTGAAAAGAAACCATTTACAACACATGCGTCACTCTTAGCCTCTTTGGCCTAGGGTGCCCGGATGCCCAATCGCCTCCGGCGCTGGCCCATCGAGCAAGCTGCCGTGGCGAAATAGAAAAATGCCAAAACGACGCGAAAGAAACCATTTACAACACATGCGTCACTGTTATCCGCTCTGGCTTAGAATGCTCGGACGCCCGATCGCCTCCGCCGCTAGCCCATCGAGCAAGCTGCCGTGGCGAAATTGAAAAATATCAAAACGAGGCGAAAGAAATCATTTAAAACACATGCGGCACTGTTAGCCGCTCTGGCCAAGGGTGCCAGCATGCCCGATCGCCTCCGGCGCTGGCCCATCAAGCAAGCTGCCGTGGCGGAGTATAAAAATGCCAAAACGAGGGAAAAGAAACCATTTACAACACATGCGTCACTGTTAGCCGCTCTGGCCTAGGGTGCCCGCATGCCCGATCGCCTCCGGCGTTGGCCCATCAAGCAAGCTGCAGTGGCGGAGTAGAAAAATGCCAGAACGAGGCGAAAGAAACCATTTACAACACATGCGTCACTGTTAGCCGCTCTGGCGTAGGGTGCCCGGATGCCCGCTCGCCTCCGGCGCTGGCCCATCGAGCAAGCTGCCGTGGCGAACTAGAAAAATGCCAAAACGAGGCGAAAGAAACCATTCACAACACATGCGTCACTGTTAGCCGCTCTGGCCTAGGGTGCTCGGATGCCCGATCGCCTCCGGCGCTGGCCCATCGAGCAAGCTGCCGTGGCTAACTAGAAAAATGCCAAAACGAGGCGAAAGAAACCATTTACAACACATGCGTCACTGTTAGCCACTCTGGCCTAGAGTGCCCGGATGCCCGCTCGCTTCCGGCGCTGTCCCATCGAGCAAGCTGCCGTGGCTAACTAGAAAAATGACGCAACGAGTGGAAAGAAACCATTTACAACACATGCGTCACTCTTAACCTCTTTGGCCTAGGGTGCCCGGATGCCCGATAGCCTCCGGCGCTGGCCCATCCAGCAAGCTGCCGTGGCGAACTAGAAAAATGCCAAAACAAGGCGAAAGAAACCATTCACTACACATGCGTCACTGTTAGCCGCTCTGGCCTAGGGTGCCCGGATGCCCGCTCACCTCCGGCGCTGGCCCATCGAGCAAGCTGCCGTGGCTAACTAGAAAAATGCCACAACGAGGGGAAAGAAACCATTTACAACACATGCGTCACTGTCAGCAGCTCTGGCCTAGGGTGCCCCGAAGCCCGCCCGTTTCCGGCGCTGGCCCATCGAGCAAGCTGCCGTGGCGTACTAGAAAAGTGAAACAACGAGGGGAAAGAAACCATTTACAATACATGCGTCACTGTTAGTCGCTCTGGCCTAGGGTGTCCGGATGCTCGTTCGCCTCCGCCGCTGGCCCATCGAGCAAGTTGCTGTGGCTAACTAAAAAAATGCCACAACGAGGGGAAATAAACCATTTAGAACACATGCCTCACTGTTAGCCGCTCTGGCCTAGGGTGCCCGCATGCCCGATCGCCTCCGGGGTTGGCCCATCAAGCAAGCTGCAGTGGCGGAGTAGAAAAATGACAGAACGAGGCGAAAGAAACCATTTACAACTCATGCGTCACTGTTAGCCGCTCTGGCGGAGTGTGCCCGGATGCTCGCTCGCCTCCGGCGCTGACCCATCGAGCAAGCTGCTGTGGCTAACTAGAAAAATGCCAAAACGAGGCGAAGGAAACCATTTACAACACATGCGTCACTGTAAGCCGCACTGGCCTAGGGTACCCGGATGCCCGCTCGCCTCCGGCGCTGGCCCATCAAGCAAGCTGCCGTGGCTAACTAGAAAAATGCCACAACGAGGGGAAAGAAACCATTTACAACACATGCGTCACTCTTAGCCGCTCTGGATTAGGGTGCCCGGATGCCCGATCGCCTCCGGCGCTGGCCCATCGAGCAAGCTGCCGTGGCTAACTAGAAATATGCTACAACAAGGGGAAAGAAATTATTTACAACACATGGGTCACTGTTTGCCGCTCTGGCTTAGAATGCCCGGATGCCCGTTCGCCTCCGGCGCTAGCCCATCGAGCAAGCTGCCGTGGCGAATTAGAAAAATGCCAAAACGAGGCGAAAGAAACCATTTACAACACATGCGTCACTGTTAGCCGCTCTGGCCTAGGGTGCCCGGATACCCGATCGCCTCCGACGCTGGCCCATCGAGCAAGCTGCCGTGGCGAAATAGAAAAATGTCAAAACAAGGCGAAAGAAATCATTTAAAACACATGCGGCACTGTTAGCCGCTCTGGCCAAGGGTGCCCGGATGCCCGATCGCCTCCGGCGCTGGCCCATCGAACAAGCTGCTGTAGCTAACTAGAAAAATGCCACAACGGGGGGAAAGAAACCATTTACAACACATGCGTCACTGTTAGCCGCTCTGGCCTAGGGTGCCCGCATGCCCGATCGCCTCCGGCGTTGGCCCATCAATCAAGCTGCCGTGGCGGAGTATAAAAATGCCGAAACGAGGCGAGAGAAACCATTTACAACACATGCGTCACTGTCAGCCGCTCTGGCCTAGGGAGCCCGGATACCCGCTCGCCTCCGGCGCTGGCCCATCGAGCAAGCTGCCGTGGCTAACTAGACAAATGCCACATCGAGGTGAAAGAAACCATTTAAAACACATGCGTCACTGTTAGCCGCTCTGGCCTAGGGTGCCCGGATGCCCGCTCGCCTCAGGCGCTGTCCAATCGAGCAAGCTGCCGTGGCT
This sequence comes from Amblyomma americanum, assembly GCA_030143305.2. Taxonomy (NCBI): domain Eukaryota; kingdom Metazoa; phylum Arthropoda; class Arachnida; order Ixodida; family Ixodidae; genus Amblyomma; species Amblyomma americanum. The sequence goes on along the minus strand of JARKHS020036586.1, from coordinate 26,886 downwards.
AACTAGAAAAATGACACAACGAGTGAAAAGAAACCATTTGCAACACATGCGTCACTCTTAGCCTCTTTGGCCTAGGGTGCCCGGATGCCCGATCGCCTCAGGCGCTGGCCCATCCAGCAAGCTGCCGTGGCGAACTAGAAAAATGCCAAAACAAGGCGAAAGAAACCATTCACAACACATGCGTCACTGTTAGCCGCTCTGGCCTAGGGTGCACGGATGCCCGATCTCCCCCGGCGCTGGCCCATCAAGCAAGCTGCCGTGGCCTAACAAGAAAAATGGAACAACGAGGGGAAAGAAACCATTTACAACACATGCGTCACTGTTAGCCGCTCTGGCCAAGGGTGCCCGGATGCCCGATCGCCTCCGGCGCTGGCCCGTCGAGCAAGCTGCTGTAGCTAACAAGAAAAATGCCACAACGAGGGGAAAGAAACCATTTACAACACATGCGTCACTGTCAGCCGCTCTGGCCTAGGGAGCCCAGATATCCGCTCGCCTCCGGCGCTGGCCCATCCAGCAAGCTGCCGTGGCGAACTAGAAAAATGCCAAAACAAGGCGAATGAAACCATTCACAACACATGCGTCACTGTTAGCCGCTCTGGCCTAGAGTGCCCGGATGCCCGCTCGCCTCCGGCGCTTGCCCATCGAGCAAGCTGCCGTGGCTAACTAGAAAAATGCCACATCGAAGAGAAAGAAATCATTTAAAACACATGCGTCACTGTTAGCCGCTCTGGCCTAGGGTGCCCGAATGCCCTACCGCCTCCGGCGCTGGCCCATCGAGCAAGCTGCCGTGGCGAAATTGAAAAATATCAAAACGAGGCGAAAGAAATCATTAAAAAAAAACACATGCGTCACTGTTAGCCGCTCTGGCCAAGGGTGCCCGGATGCCAGATCGCCTCCTGCGCTGGCCCATCGAGCAAGCTGCTGTGGCTAACTAAAAAATGCCACAACGAGGGGAAAGAAACCATTTACAACACATGCGTCACTGTTAGCCGCTCTGGCCTAGGGTGCCCGCATGCCCGATCGCCTCCGGCGTTGGCCCATCAAGCAAGCTGCAGTGGCGGAGTAGAAAAATGCCAGAACGAGGCGAAAGAAACCATTTACAACACATGCGTCACTGTTAGCCGCTATGGCGTAGTGTGCCCGGATGCTCGCTCGCCTCCGGCGCTGGCCCATCGAGCAAGCTGCTGTGGCTAACTAGAAAAATGCCAAAACGAGGCGAAGGAAACCATTTACAACACATGCGTCACTCTAAGCCGCTCTGGCCTAGGGTGCCCGGATGCCCGCTCGCCTCCGGCGCTGGCCCATCAAGCAAGCTGCCGTGGCTAACAAGAAAAATGCCACAACGGGGGGAAAGAAACCATTTACAACACATGCGTCACTGTTACCCGCTCTGGATTAGGGTGCCCGGATGCCCGATCGCCTCCGGCGCTGGCCCATCGAGCAAGCTGCCGTGGCTAACTAGAAATATGCCACAACAAGGGGAAAGAAAATATTTACAACACATGAGTCCCTGTTTGCCGCTCTGGCTTAGAATGCCCGGATGCCCGATCGCCTCCGGCGCTAGCCCATCGAGCAAGCTGCCGTGGCGAATTAGAAAAATGCCAAAACAAGGCGAAAGAAACCATTTACAACACATGCGTCACTGTAAGCCGCTCTGGCCTAGGGTGCCCGGATGCCCGCTCGCCTCCGGCGCTGGCCCATCGAGCAAGCTGCCGTGGCTAACTAGAAAAATGCCACATTGAGGAGAAAGAAATCATTTAAAACACATGCGTCCCTGTTAGCCGCTCTGGCCTAGGGTGCCCGGATGCGCGCTCGCCTCCGGCGCTGTCCAATCGAGCAAGCTGCCGTGGCTAACTAGAAAAATGCCAAAACGAGGCGAAAGAAACCATTTACAACACATGCGTCACTGCTATCCGCTCTGGCCTAAGGTGCCCGGATACCCGATCGCCTCCGGCGCTAGCCCATCGAGCAAGCTGCCGTGGCGAAATAGAAAAATGTCAAAACAAGGCGAGAGAAATCATTTAAAACACATGCGGCACTGTTAGCGGCTCTGGCCAAGGGTGCCCGGATGCCCGATCGCCTCCGGCGCTGGCCCATCGAGCAAGCTGCTGTAGCTAACTAGAAAAATGCCACAACAGGGTGAAAGAAACCATTTACAACGCATGCGTCACTGTTAGCCGCTCTGGCCTAGGCTGCCCGCATGCCCGATCGCCTCCGGCGTTGGCCCATCAAGCAAGCCGCCGTGGCGGAGTAGAAAAATGCCAAAACGAGGCGAAAGAAACCATTTACAACACATGCGTCACTGTCAGCCGCTCTGGCCTAGGGAGCCCGGATACCCGCTCGCCTCCGGCGCTGGCACATCGAGCAAGCTGCAGTGGCGAAATAGAAAAATGCCAAAACGACGCGAAAGAAACCATTTACAACACATGCGTCACTGTTAGCCGCTCTGGCCTAAGGTGCCCGGATACCCGATCTCCCCCGGCGCTGGCCCATCAAGCAAGCTGCCGTGGCCTAACAAGAAAAATGGAACAACGAGGGGAAAGAAACCATTTACAACACATGCGTCACAGTTAGCCGCTCTGGCCTAGGGTGCCCGAATGCCCTACCGCCTTCGGCGCTGGCCTATCGAGCAAGCTGCTGTAGCTAACTAGAAAAATGCCTTATCGAGGTGAAAGAAACCATTTACAATACATGCGTCACTCTTACCCTCTTTGGCCTAGGGTGCCCGGATGCCCGATCGCCTTAGGCGCTGGCCCATCCAGCAAGCTGCCGTGGCGAACTAGAAAAATGCCAAAACAAGGCGAAAGAAACCATTCACAACACATGCGTCACTGTTAGCCATTCTGGCCTAGGGTGCCCGGATGCCCGCTCACCTCCGGCGCTGACCCATCGAGCAAGCTGCCGTGGCTAACTAGAAAAATGCCACAACGAGGGGAAAGAAACCATTTACAACACATGCGTCACTGTCAGCAGCTCTGGACTCGGGTGCCCCGAAGCCCGCCCGTTTCCGGCGCTAGCCCATCGAGCAAGCTGCCGTGGCGAATTAGAAAAATGCCAAAACAAGGCGAAAGAAACCATTTACAACACATGCGTCACTGTAAGCCGCTCTGGCCTAGGGTGCCCGGATGCCCGCTCGCCTCCGGCGCTGGCCCATGGAGCAAGCTGCCGTGGCTAACTAGAAAAATGCCACATTGAGGAGAAAGTAATCATTTAAAAGACATGCATCACTGTTAGCCGCTCTGGCCTAGGGTGCCCGGATGCGCGCTCGCCTCCGGCGCTGTCCCATCGAGCAAGCTGCCGTGGCTAACTAGAAAAATGCCAAAACGAGGCGAAAGAAACCATTTACAACACATGCGTCACTGCTATCCGCTCTGGCCTAAGGTGCCCGGATACCCGATCGCCTCCGGCGCTAGCCCATCGAGCAAGCTGCCGTGGCGAAATAGAAAAATGTCAAGACAAGGCGAGAGAAATCATTTAAAACACATGCGGCACTGTTAGCGGCTCTGGCCAAGGGTGCCCGGATGCCCGATCGCCTCCGGCGCTGGCCCATCGAGCAAGCTGCTGTAGCTAACTAGAAAAATGCCACAACAGGGTGAAAGAAACCATTTACAACGCATGCGTCACTGTTAGCCGCTCTGGCCTAGGCTGCCCGCATGCCCGATCGCCTCCGGCGTTGGCCCATCAAGCAAGCCGCCGTGGCGGAGTAGAAAAATGCCAAAACGAGGCGAAAGAAACCATTTACAACACATGCGTCACTGTCAGCCGCTCTGGCCTAGGGAGCCCGGATACCCGCTCGCCTCCGGCGCTGGCACATCGAGCAAGCTGCAGTGGCGAAATAGAAAAATGCCAAAACGACGCGAAAGAAACCATTTACAACACATGCGTCACTGTTAGCCGCTCTGGCCTAAGGTGCCCGGATACCCGATCTCCCCCGGCGCTGGCCCATCAAGCAAGCTGCCGTGGCCTAACAAGAAAAATGGAACAACGAGGGGAAAGAAACCATTTACAACACATGCGTCACAGTTCGCCGCTCTGGCCTAGGGTGCCCGAATGCCCTACCGCCTTCGGCGCTGGCCTATCGAGCAAGCTGCTGTAGCTAACTAGAAAAATGCCTTATCGAGGTGAAAGAAACCATTTACAATACATGCGTCACTCTTACCCTCTTTGGCCTAGGGTGCCCGGATGCCCGATCGCCTTAGGCGCTGGCCCATCCAGCAAGCTGCCGTGGCGAACTAGAAAAATGCCAAAACAAGGCGAAAGAAACCATTCACAACACATGCGTCACTGTTAGCCATTCTGGCCTAGGGTGCCCGGATGCCCGCTCACCTCCGGCGCTGACCCATCCAGCAAGCTGCCGTGGCTAACTAGAAAAATGCCACAACGAGGGGAAAGAAACCATTTACAACACATGCGTCACTGTCAGCAGCTCTGGACTCGGGTACCCCGAAGCCCGCCCGTTTCCGGCGCTAGCCCATCGAGCAAGCTGCCGTGGCGAATTAGAAAAATGCCAAAACAAGGCGAAAGAAACCATTTACAACACATGCGTCACTGTAAGCCGCTCTGGCCTAGGGTGCCCGGATGCCCGCTCGCCTCCGGCGCTGGCCCATCGAGCAAGCTGCCGTGGCTAACTAGAAAAATGCCACATTGAGGAGAAAGTAATCATTTAAAAGACATGCATCACTGTTAGCCGCTCTGGCCTAGGGTGCCCGGATGCGCGCTCGCCTCCGGCGCTGTCCCATCGAGCAAGCTGCCGTGGCTAACTAGAAAAATGCCAAAACGAGGCGAAAGAAACCATTTACAACACATGCGTCACTGCTAGCCGCTCTGGCCTAAGGTGCCCGGATACCCGATCGCCTCCGGCGCTGGCCCATCGAGCAAGCTGCCGTGGCGAAATAGAAAAATGTCAAAACAAGGCGAGAGAAATCATTTAAAACACATGCGGCACTGTTAGCGGCTCTGGCCAAGGGTGCCCGGATGCCCGATCGCCTCCGGCGCTGGCCCATCGAGCAAGCTGCTGTAGCTAACTAGAAAAATGCCACAACAGGGTGAAAGAAACCATTTACAACGCATGCGTCACTGTTAGCCGCTCTGGCCTAGGGTGCCCGCATGTCCGATCGCCTCCGGCGTTGGCCCATCAAGCAAGCTGCCGTGGCGGAGTAGAAAAATGCCAAAACGAGGCGAAAGAAACCATTTACAACACATGCGTCACTGTCAGCCGCTCAGGCCTAGGGAGCCCGGATACCCGCTCGCGTCCGGCGCTGGCACATCGAGCAAGCTGCAGTGGCGAAATAGAAAAATGCCAAAACGACGCGAAAGAAACCATTTACAACACATGCGTCACTGTTAGCCGCTCTGGCCTAAGGTGCCCGGATACCCGATCTCCCCCGGCGCTGGCCCATCAAGCAAGCTGCCGTGGCCTAACAAGAAAAATGGAACAACGAGGGGAAAGAAACCATTTACAACACATGCGTCACAGTTAGCCGCTCTGGCCTAGGGTGCCCGAATGCCCTACCGCCTCCGGCGCTGGCCCATCGAGCAAGCTGCTGTAGCTAACTAGAAAAATGCCTTATCGAGGTGAAAGAAACCATTTACAACACATGCGTCACTCTTAGCCTCTTTGGCCTAGGGTGCCCGGATGCCCGATCGCCTGAGGCGCTGGCCCATCCAGCAAGCTGCCGTGGCGAACTAGAAAAATGCCAAAACAAGGCGAAAGAAACCATTCACAACACATGCGTCACTGTTAGCCGTTCTGGCCAAGGGTGCACGGATGCCCGCTCGCCTCCGGCGCTGTCCCATCGAGCAAGCTGCCGTGGCTAACTAGAAAAATGACGCAACGAGTGGAAAGAAACCATTTACAACACATGCGTCACTCTTAGCCTCTTTGGCCTAGGGTGCCCGGATGCCCGATCGCCTCCGGCGCTGGCCCATCCAGCAAGCTGCCGTGGCGAACTAGAAAAATGCCAAAACAAGGCGAAAGAAACCATTCACTACACATGCGTCACTGTTAGCCGCTCTGGCCTAGGGTGCCCGGATGCCCGCTCACCTCCGGCGCTGGCCCATCGAGCAAGCTGCCGTGGCTAACTAGAAAAATGCCACAACGAGGGGAAAGAAACCATTTACAACACATGCGTCACTGTCAGCAGCTCTGGCCTCGGGTGCCCCGAAGCCCGCCCGTTTCCGGCGCTGGCCCATCGAGCAAGCTGCCGTGGCGTACTAGAAAAGTGAAACAACGAGGGGAAAGAAACCATTTACAATACATGCGTCACTGTTAGTCGCTCTGGCCTAGGGTGTCCGGATGCTCGTTCGCCTCCGCCGCTGGCCCATCGAGCAAGTTGCTGTGGCTGACTAAAAAAATGCCACAACGAGGGGAAAGAAACCATTTACAACACATGCCTCACTGTTAGCCGCTCTGGCCTAGGGTGCCCGCATGCCCGATCGCCTCCGGCGTTGGCGCATCAAGCAAGCTGCAGTGGCGGAGTAGAAAAATGCCAGAACGAGGCGAAAGAAACCATTTACAACACATGCGTCACTGTTAGGCGCTCTGGCGGAGTGTGTTCGGATGCTCGCTCGCCTCCGGCGCTGGCCCATCGAGCAAGCTGCTGTGGCTAACTAGAAAAATGCCAAAACAAGGCGAAGGAAACCATTTACAACACATGCGTCACTGTAAGCCGCTCTGGCCTAGGGTGCCCGGATGCCCGCTCGCCTCCGGCGCTGGCCCATCAAGCAAGCTGCCGTGGCTAACTAGAAAAATGCCACAACGAGGGGAAAGAAACCATTTACAACACATGCGTCACTCTTAGCCGCTCTGGATTAGGGTGCCCGGATGCCCGATCGCCTCCGGCGCTGGCCCATCGAGCAAGCTGCCGTGGCTAACTAGAAATATGCTACAACAAGGGGAAAGAAAATATTTACAACACATGAGTCACTGTTTGCCGCTCTGGCTTAGAATGCCCGGATGCCCGTTCGCCTCCGGCGCTAGCCCATCGAGCAAGCTGCCGTGGCGAATTAGAAAAATGCCAAAACGAGGCGAAAGAAACCATTTACAACACATGCGTCACTGTAAGCCGCTCTGGCCTAGGGTGCCCGGATGCCCGCTCGCCTCCGGCGCTGGCCCATCGAGCAAGCTGCCGTGGCTAACTAGAAAAATGCCAAATTGAGGAGAAAGAAATCATTTAAAACACATGCGTCACTGTTAGCCGCTCTGGCCTAGGGTGCCCGGATGCGCGCTCGCCTCCGGCGCTGTCCCATCGAACAAGCTGCTGTAGCTAACTAGAAAAATACCACAACGGGGGGAAAGAAACCATTTACAACACATACGTCACTGTTAGCCGCTCTGGCCAAGGGTGCCCGCATGCCCGATCGCCTCCGGCGTTGGCCCATCATGCAAGCTGCCGTGGCGGAGTATAAAAATGCCAAAACGAGGCGAAAGAAACCATTTACAACACATGCGTCACTGTCAGCCGCTCTGGCCTAGGGAGCCCGGCTACCCGCTCGCCTCCGGCGCTGGCCCATCGAGCAAGCTGCCGTGGCTAACTAGAAAAATGCCACATCGAGGTGAAAGAAACCATTTAAAACACATGCGTCACTGTTAGCCGCTCTGGCCTAGGGTGCCCGGATGCCCGCTCGCCTCAGGCGCTGTCCCATCGAGCAAGCTGCCGTGGCTAACTAGAAAAATGACACAACGAGTGAAAAGAAACCATTTACAACACATGCGTCACTCTTAGCCTCTTTGGCCTAGGGTGCCCGGATGCCCGATCGCCTCAGGCGCTGGCCCATCCAGCAAGCTGCCGTGGCGAACTAGAAAAATGCCAAAACGACGCGAAAGAAACCATTTACAACACATGCGTCTCTGTTAGCCGCTCTGGCCTAAGGTGCCCGGATACCCGATCTCCCCCGGCGCTGGCCCATCAAGCAAGCTGCTGTTGCCTAACAAGAAAAATGGAACAACGAGGGGAAAGAAACCATTTACAACACATGCGTCACTGTTAGCCGCTCTGGCCTAGGGTGCCCGAATGCCCTACCGCCTCCGGCGCTAGCCCATCGAGCAAGCTGCCGTGGCGAAATAGAAAAATGTCAAAACAAGGCGAAAGAAATCATTTAAAACACATGCGTCACTGTTAGCCGCTCTGGCCAAGGGTGCCCGGATGCCCGATCGCCTCCGGCGCTGGCCCGTCGAGCAAGCTGCTGAAGCTAACAAGAAAAATGCCACAACGAGGGGAAAGAAACCATTTACAACACATGCGTCACTGTCAGCCGCTCTGGCCTAGGGAGCCCAGATATCCGCTCGCCTCCGGCGTTGGCCCATCAAGCAAGCTGCCGTGGCGGAGTATAAAAATGCCAAAACGAGGCGAAAGAAACCATTTACAACACATGCGTCACTGTCAGCCGCTCCGGCCTAGGGAGCCCGGATACCCGCTCGCCTCCGGCGCTGGCCCATCGAGCAAGCTGCCGTGGCTAACTAGAAAAATGCCAAAACGAGGCGAAAGAAACCATTTACAACACATGCGTCACTGTTAGCCACTCTGGCCTAGAGTGCCCGGATGCCCACTCGCCTCCGGCGCTGTCCCATCGAGCAATCTGCCGTGGCTAACTAGAAAAATGACGCAACGAGTGGAAAGAAACCATTTACAACACATGCGTCACTGTTAGCCGCTCTGGCCTAGGGTGCCCGGATGCCCGCTCGCCTCAGGCGCTGTCCAATCGAGCAAGCTGCCGTGGCTAACTAAAAAAATGACACAACGAGTGAAAAGAAACCATTTGCAACACATGCGTCACTCTTAGCCTCTTTGGCCTAGGGAGCCCAGATATCCGATCGCCTCCGGCGCTGGCCCATCCAGCAAGCTGCCGTGGCGAACTAGAAAAATGCCAAAACAAGGCGAATGAAACCATTCACAACACATGCGTCACTGTTAGCCGCTGTGGCCTAGAGTGCCCGGATGCCCGCTCGCCTCCGGCGCTGGCCCATCGAGCAAGCTGCCGTGGCTAACTAGAAAAATGCCACATCGAAGAGAAAGAAATCATTTAAAACACATGCGTCACTGTTAGCCGCTCTGGCCTAGGGTGCCCGAATGCCCTACCGCCTCCGGCGCTGGCCCATCGAGCAAGCTGCCGTGGCGAAATTGAAAAATATCAAAACGAGGCAAAAGAAATCATTAAAAAAAAACACATGCGTCACTGTTAGCCGCTCTGGCCAAGGGTGCCCGGATGCCAGATCGCCTCCTGCGCTGGCCCATCGAGCAAGTTGCTGTGGCTAACTAAAAAATGCCACAACGAGGGGAAAGAAACCATTTACAACACATGCGTCACTGTTAGCCGCTCTGGCCTAGGGTGCCCGCATGCCCGATCGCCTCTGGCGTTGGCCCATCAAGCAAGCTGCAGTGGCGGAGTAGAAAAATGCCAGAACGAGGCCAAAGAAACCATTTACAACACATGCGTCACTGTTAGCCGCTATGGCGTAGTGTGCCCGGATGCTCGCTCGCCTCCGGCGCTGGCCCATTGAGCAAGCTGCTGTGGCTAACTAGAAAAATGCCAAAACGAGGCGAAGGAAACCATTTACAACACATGCGTCACTCTAAGCCGCTCTGGCCTAGGGTGCCCGGATGCCCGCTCGCCTCCGGCGCTGGCCCATCAAGCAAGCTGCCGTGGCTAACTAGAAAAATGCCACAACGGGGGGAAAGAAACCATTTACAACACATGCGTCACGGTTAGCCGCTCTGGATTAGGGTGCCCGGATGCCCGATCGCCTCCGGCGCTGGCCCATCGAGCAAGCTGCCGTGGCTAACTAGAAATATGCCACAACAAGGGGAAAGAAAATATTTACAACACATGAGTCCCTGTTTGCCGCTCTGGCTTAGAATGCCCGGATGCCCGATCGCCTCCGGCGCTAGCCCATCGAGCAAGCTGCCGTGGCGAATTAGAAAAATGCCAAAACAAGGCGAAAGAAACCATTTACAACACATGCGTCACTGTAAGCCGCTCTGGCCTAGGGTGCCCGGATGCCCGCTCGCCTCCGGCGCTGGCCCATCGAGCAAGCTGCCGTGGCTAACTAGAAAAATGCCACATTGAGGAGAAAGAAATCATTTAAAACATATGCGTCACTGTTAGCCGCTCTGGCCTAGGGTGCCCGGATGCGCGCTCGCCTCCGGCGCTGTCCAATCGAGCAAGCTGCCGTGGCTAACAAGAAAAATGCCAAAACGAGGCGAAAGAAACCATTTACAACACATGCGTCACTGCTAGCCGCTCTGGCCTAAGGTGCTCGGATACCCGATCGCCTCCGGCGCTAGCCCATCGAGCAAGCTGCCGTGGCGAAATAGAAAAATGTCAAAACAAGGCGAGAGAAATCATTTAAAACACATGCGGCACTGTTAGCGGCTCTGGCCAAGGGTGCCCGGATGCCCGATCGCCTCCGGCGCTGGCCCATCGAGCAAGCTGCTGTAGCTAACTAGAAAAATGCCACAACAGGGTGAAAGAAACCATTTACAACGCATGCGTCACTGTTAGCCGCTCTGGCCTAGGCTGCCCGCATGCCCGATCGCCTCCGGCGTTGGCCCATCAAGCAAGCTGCCGTGGCGGAGTAGAAAAATGCCAAAACGAGGCGAAAGAAACCATTTACAACACATGTGTCACTGTCAGCCGCTCTGGCCTACGGAGCCCGGATACCCGCTCGCCTCCGGCGCTGGCACATCGAGCAAGCTGCAGTGGCGAAATAGAAAAATGCCAAAACGACGCGAAAGAAACCATTTACAACACATGCGTCACTGTTAGCCGCTCTGGCCTAAGGTGCCCGGATACCCGATCTCCCCCGGCGCTGGCCCATCAAGCAAGCTGCCGTGGCCTAACAAGAAAAATGGAACAACGAGGGGAAAGAAACCATTTACAACACATGCGTCACAGTTAGCCGCTCTGGCCTAGGGTGCCCGAATGCCCTACCGCCTTCGGCGCTGGCCCATCGAGCAAGCTGCTGTAGCTAACTAGAAAAATGCCTTATCGAGGTGAAAGATACCATTTACAACACATGCGTCACTCTTAGCCTCTTTGGCCTAGGGTGCCCGGATGCCCGATCGCCTGAGGCGCTGGCCCATCCAGCAAGCTGCCGTGGCGAACTAGAAAAATGCCAAAACAAGGCGAAAGAAACCATTCACAACACATGCGTCACTGTTAGCCGTTCTGGCCTAGGGTGCCCGGATGCCCGCTCACCTCCGGCGCTGGCCCATCGAGCAAGCTGCCGTGGCTAACTAGAAAAATGCCACAACGAGGGGAAAGAAACCATTTACAACACATGCGTCACTGTCAGCAGCTCTGGCCTCGGGTGCCCCGAAGCCCGCCCGTTTCTGGCGCTGGCCCATCGAGCAAGCTGCCGTGGCGTACTAGAAAAGTGAAACAACGAGGGGAAAGAAACCATTTACAATACATGCGTCACTGTTAGTCGCTCTGGCCTAGGGTGTCCGGATGCTCGTTCGCCTCCGCCGCTGGCCCATCGAGCAAGTTGCTGTGGCTAACTAAAAAAATGCCACAACGAGGGGAAAGAAACCATTTACAACACATGCCTCACTGTTAGCCGCTCTGGCCTAGGGTGCCCGCATGCCCGATCGCCTCCGGCGTTGGCCCATCAAGCAAGCTGCAGTGGCGGAGTAGAAAAATGCCAGAACGAGGCGAAAGAAACCATTTACAACACATGCGTCACTGTTAGGCGCTCTGGCGGAGTATGTCCGGATGCTCGCTCGCCTCCGGCGCTGGCCCATCGAGCAAGCTGCTGTGGCTAACTAGAAAAATGCCAAAACGAGGCGAAGGAAACCATTTACAACACATGCGTCACTGTAAGCCGCTCTGGCCTAGGGTGCCCGGATGCCCGCTCGCCTCCGGCGCTGGCCCATCAAGCAAGCTGCCGTGGCTAACTAGAAAAATGCCACAACGAGGGGAAAGAAACCATTTACAACACATGCGTCACTCTTAGCCGCTCTGGATTAGGGTGCCCGGATGCCCGATCGCCTCCGGCGCTGGCCCATCGAGCAAGCTGCCGTGGCTAACTAGAAATATGCTACAACAAGGGGAAAGAAAATATTTACAACATATGAGTCACTGTTTGCCGCTCTGGCTTAGAATGCCCGGATGCCCGTTCGCCTCCGGCGCTAGCCCATCGAGCAAGCTGCCGTGGCGAATTAGAAAAATGCCAAAACGAGGCGAAAGAAACCATTTACAACACATGCGTCACTGTAAGCCGCTCTGGCCTAGGGTACCCGGATGCCCGCTCGCCTCCGGCGCTGGCCCATCGAGCAAGATGCCGTGGCTAACTAGAAAAATGCCACATTGAGGAGAAAGAAATCATTTAAAACACATGCGTCACTGTTAGCCGCTCTGGCCTAGGGTGCCCGGATGCGCGCTCGCCTCCGGCGCTGTCCCATCGAACAAGCTGCTGTAGCTAACTAGAAAAATACCACAACGGGGGGAAAGAAACCATTTACAACACATACGTCACTGTTAGCCGCTCTGGCAAAGGGTGCCCGCATGCCCGATCGCCTCCGGCGTTGGCCCATCAAGCAAGCTGCCGTGGCGGAGTATAAAAATGCCAAAACGATGCGAAAGAAACCATTTACAACACATGCGTCACTGTCAGCCGCTCTGGCCTAGGGAGCCCGGATACCCGCTCGCCTCCGGCGCTGGCCCATCGAGCATGCTGCCGTGGCTAACTAGAAAAATGCCACATCGAGGTGAAAGAAACCATTTAAAACACATGCGTCACTGTTAGCCGCTCTGGCCTAGGGTGCCCGGATGCCCGCTCGCCTCAGGCGCTGTCCAATCGAGCAAGCTGCCGTGGCTAACTAGAAAAATGACACAACGAGTGAAAAGAAACCATTTACAACACATGCGTCACTCTTAGCCTCTTTGGCCTAGGGTGCCCGGATGCCCGATCGCATCAGGCGCTGGCCCATCCAGCAAGCTGCCGTGGCGAACTAGAAAAATGCCAAAACAAGGCGAAAGAAACCATTCACAACACATGCGTCACTGTTAGCCGCTCTGGCCTAGGGTGCACGGATGCCCGATCTCCCCCGGCGCTGGCCCATCAAGCAAGCTGCCGCGGCCTAACAAGAAAAATGGAACAACGAGGGGAAAGAAACCATTTACAACACATGCGTCACTGTTAGCCGCTCTGGCCAAGGGTGCCCGGATGCCCGATCGCCTCCGGCGCTGGCCCGTCGAGCAAGCTGCTGTAGCTAACAAGAAAAATGCCACAACGAGGGGAAAGAAACCATTTACAACACATGCGTCACTGTCAGCCGCTCTGGCCTAGGGAGCCCAGATATCCGCTCGCCTCCGGCGCTGGCCCATCCAGCAAGCTGCCGTGGCGAACTAGAAAAATGCCAAAACAAGGCGAATGAAACCATTCACAACACATGCGTCACTGTTAGCCGCTCTGGCCTAGAGTGCCCGGATGCCCGCTCGCCTCCGGCGCTGGCCCATCGAGCAAGCTGCCGTGGCTAACTAGAAAAATGCCACATCGAAGAGAAAGAAATCATTTAAAACACATGCGTCGCTGTTAGCCGCTCTGGCCTAGGGTGCCCGAATGCCCTACCGCCTCCGGCGCTGGCCCATCGAGCAAGCTGCCGTGGCGAAATTGAAAAATATCAAAACGAGGCGAAAGAAATCATTAAAAAAAACACATGCGCCACTGTTAGCCGCTCTGGCCAAGGGTGCCCGGATGCCAGATCGCCTCCTGCGCTGGCCCATCGAGCAAGTTGCTGTGGCTAACTAAAAAAATGCCACAACGAGGGGAAAGAAACCATTTACAACACATGCGTCACTGTTAGCCGCTCTGGCCTAGGGTGCCCGCATGCCTGATCGCCTCCGGCGTTGGCCCATCAAGCAAGCTGCAGTGGCGGAGTAGAAAAATGCCAGAACGAGGCGAAGGAAACCATTTACAACACATGCGTCACTCTAAGCCGCTCTGGCCTAGGGTGCCCGGATGCCCGCTCGCCTCCGGCGCTGGCCCATCAAGCAAGCTGCCGTGGCTAACTAGAAAAATGCCACAACGGGGGAAAGAAACCATTTACAACACATGCGTCACTGTTAGCCGCTCTGGATTAGGGTGCCCGGATGCCCGATCGCCTCCGGCGCTGGCCCATCGAGCAAGCTGCCGTGGCTAACTAGAAATATGCCACAACAAGGGGAAAGAAAATATTTACAACACATGAGTCCCTGTTTGCCGCTCTGGCTTAGAATGCCCGGATGCCCGATTGCCTCCGGCGCTAGCCCATCGAGCAAGCTGCCGTGGCGAATTAGAAAAATGCCAAAACAAGGCGAAAGAAACCATTTACAACACATGCGTCACTGTAAGCCGCTCTGGCCTAGGGTGCCCGGATGCCCGCTTGCCTCCGGCGCTGGCCCATCGAGCAAGCTGCCGTGGCGAAGTAGAAAAATGTCAAAACAAGGCGAGAGAAATCATTTAAAACACATGCGGCACTGTTAGCGGCTCTGGCCAAGGGTGCCCGGATGCCCGATCGCCTCCGGCGCTGGCCCATCGAGCAAGCTGCTGTAGCTAACTAGAAAAATGCCACAACAGGGTGAAAGAAACCATTTACAACGCATGCGTCACTGTTAGCCGCTCTGGCCTAGGGTGCCCGCATGCCCGATCGCCTCCGGCGTTGGCCCATCAAGCAAGCTGCCGTGGCGGAGTAGAAAAATGCCAAAACGAGGCGAAAGAAACCATTTACAACACATGCGTCACTGTCAGCCGCTCTGGCCTAGGGAGCCCGGATACCCGCTCGCCTCCGGCGCTGGCACATCGAGCAAGCTGCAGTGGCGAAATAGAAAAATGCCAAAACGACGCGAAAGAAACCATTTACAACACATGCGTCACTGTTAGCCGCTCTGGCCTAAGGTGCCCGGATACCCGATCTCCCCCGGCGCTGGCCCATCAAGCAAGCTGCCGTGGCCTAACAAGAAAAATGGAACAACGAGGGGAAAGAAACCATTTACAACACATGCGTCACAGTTAGCCGCTCTGGCCTAGGGTGCCCGAATGCCCTACCGCCTCCGGCGCTGGCCCATCGAGCAAGCTGCTGTAGCTAACTAGAAAAATGCCTTATCGAGGTGAAAGAAACCATTTACAACACATGCGTCACTCTTAGCCTCTTTGGCCTAGGGTGCCCGGATGCCCGATCGCCTGAGGCGCTGGCCCATCCAGCAAGCTGCCGTGGCGAACTAGAAAAATGCCAAAACAAGGCGAAAGAAACCATTCACAACACATGCGTCACTGTTAGCTGTTCTGGCCTAGGGTGCACGGATGCCCGCTCGCCTCCGGCGCTGTCCCATCGAGCAAGCTGCCGTGGCTAACTAGAAAAATGACGCAACGAGTGGAAAGAAACCATTTACAACACATGCGTCACTCTTAGCCTCTTTGGCCTAGGGTGCCCGGATGCCCGATCGCCTCCGGCGCTGGCCCAACCAGCAAGCTGCCGTGGCGAACTAGAAAAATGCCAAAACAAGGCGAAAGAAACCATTCACTACACATGCGTCACTGTTAGCCGCTCTGGCCTAGGGTGCCCGGATGCCCGCTCACCTCCGGCGCTGGCCCATCGAGCAAGCTGCCGTGGCTAACTAGAAAAATGCCACAACGAGGGGAAAGAAACCATTTACAACACATGCGTCACTGTCAGCAGCTCTGGCCTCGGGTGCCCCGAAGCCCGCCCGTTTCCGGCGCTGGCCCATCGAGCAAGCTGCCGTGGCGTACTAGAAAAGTGAAACAACGAGGGGAAAGAAACCATTTACAATACATGCGTCACTGTTAGTCGCTCTGGCCTAGGGTGTCCGGATGCTCGTTCGCCTCCGCCGCTGGCCCATCGAGCAAGTTGCTGTGGCTGACTAAAAAAATGCCACAACGAGGGGAAAGAAACCATTTACAACACATGCCTCACTGTTAGCCGCTCTGGCCTAGGGTGCCCGCATGCCCGATCGCCTCCGGCGTTGGCGCATCAAGCAAGCTGCAGTGGCGGAGTAGAAAAATGCCAGAACGAGGCGAAAGAAACCATTTACAACACATGCGTCACTGTTAGGCGCTCTGGCGGAGTGTGTTCGGATGCTCGCTCGCCTCCGGCGCTGGCCCATCGAGCAAGCTGCTGTGGCTAACTAGAAAAATGCCAAAACGAGGCGAAGGAAACCATTTACAACACATGCGTCACTGTAAGCCGCTCTGGCCTAGGGTGCCCGGATGCCCGCTCGCCTCCGGCGCTGGCCCATCAAGCAAGCTGCCGTGGCTAACTAGAAAAATGCCACAACGAGGGGAAAGAAACCATTTACAACACATGCGTCACTCTTAGCCGCTCTGGATTAGGGTGCCCGGATGCCCGATCGCCTCCGGCGCTGGCCCATCGAGCAAGCTGCCGTGGCTAACTAGAAATATGCTACAACAAGGGGAAAGAAAATATTTACAACACATGAGTCACTGTTTGCCGCTCTGGCTTAGAATGCCCGGATGCCCGTTCGCCTCCGGCGCTAGCCCATCGAGCAAGCTGCCGTGGCGAATTAGAAAAATTCCAAAACGAGGCGAAAGAAACCATTTACAACACATGCGTCACTGTAAGCCGCTCTGGCCTAGGGTGCCCGGATGCCTGCTCGCCTCCGGCGCTGGCCCATCGAGCAAGCTGCCGTGGCTAACTAGAAAAATGCCACATTGAGGAGAAAGAAATCATTTAAAACACATGCGTCACTGTTAGCCGCTCTGGCCTAGCTTGCCCGGATGCGCGCTCGCCTCCGGCGCTGTCCCATCGAACAAGCTGCTGTAGCTAACTAGAAAAATACCACAACGGGGGGAAAGAAACCATTTACAACACATACGTCACTGTTAGCCGCTCTGGCCAAGGGTGCCCGCATGCCCGATCGCCTCCGGCGTTGGCCCATCAAGCAAGCTGTCGTGGCGGAGTATAAAAATGCCAAAACGAGGCGAAAGAAACCATTTACAACACATGCGTCACTGTCAGCCGCTCTGGCCTAGGGAGCCCGGATACCCGCTCGCCTCCGGCGCTGGCCCATCGAGCAAGCTGCCGTGGCTAACTAGAAAAATGCCACATCGAGGTGAAAGAAACCATTTAAAACACATGCGTCACTGTTAGCCGCTCTGGCCTAGGGTGCCCGGATGCCCGCTCGCCTCAGGCGCTGTCCCATCGAGCAAGCTGCCGTGGCTAACTAGAAAAATGACACAACGAGTGAAAAGAAACCATTTACAACACATGCGTCACTCTTAGCCTCTTTGGCCTAGGGTGCCCGGATGCCCGATCGCCTCAGGCGCTGGCCCATCCAGCAAGCTGCCGTGGCGAACTAGAAAAATGCCAAAACGACGCGAAAGAAACCATTTACAACACATGCGTCTCTGTTAGCCGCTCTGGCCTAAGGTGCCCGGATACCCGATCTCCCCCGGCGCTGGCCCATCAAGCAAGCTGCCGTTGCCTAACAAGAAAAATGGAACAACGAGGGGAAAGAAACCATTTACAACACATGCGTCACTGTTAGCCGCTCTGGCCTAGGGTGCCCGAATGCCCTACCGCCTCCGGCGCTAGCCCATCGAGCAAGCTGCCGTGGCGAAATAGAAAAATGTCAAAACAAGGCGAAAGAAATCATTTAAAACACATGCGTCACTGTTAGCCGCTCTGGCCAAGGGTGCCCGGATGCCCGATCGCCTCCGGCGCTGGCCCGTCGAGCAAGCTGCTGAAGCTAACAAGAAAAATGCCACAACGAGGGGAAAGAATCCATTTACAACACATGCGTCACTGTCAGCCGCTCTGGCCTAGGGAGCCCAGATATCCGCTCGCCTCCGGCGTTGGCCCATCAAGCAAGCTGCCGTGGCGGAGTATAAAAATGCCAAAACGAGGCGAAAGAAACCATTTAAAACACATGCGTCACTGTCAGCCGCTCTGGCCTAGGGAGCCCGGATACCCGCTCGCCTCCGGCGCTGGCCCATCGAGCAAGCTGCCGTGGCTAACTAGAAAAATGCCAAAACGAGGCGAAATAAACCATTTACAACACATGCGTCACTGTTAGCCACTCTGGCCTAGAGTGCCCGGATGCCCGCTCGCCTCCGGCGCTGTCCCATCGAGCAATCTGCCGTGGCTAACTAGAAAAATGACGCAACGAGTGGAAAGAAACCATTTACAACACATGCGTCACTCTTAGCCTCTTTGGCCTAGGGTGCCCGGATGCCCGATCGCCTCCGGCGCTGGCCCATCCAGCAAGCTGCCGTGGCGAACTTGAAAAATGCCAAAACAAGGCGAAAGAAACCATTCACTACACATGCGTCACTGTTAGCCGCTCTGGCCTAGGGTGCCCGGATGCCCGCTCACCTCCGGCGCTGGCCCATCGAGCAAGCTGCCGTGGCTAACTAGAAAAATGCCACAACGAGGGGAAAGAAACCATTTACAACACATGCGTCACTGTCAGCAGCTCTGGCCTAGGGGGCCCCGAAGCCCGCCCGTTTCCGGCGCTGGCCCATCGAGCAAGCTGCCGTGGCGTACTAGAAAAGTGAAACAACGAGAGGAAAGAAACCATTTACAATACATGCGTCACTGTTAGTCGCTCTGGCCTAGGGTGTCCGGATGTTCGTTCGCCTCCGCCGCTGGCCCATCGAGCAAGTTACTGTGGCTAACTAAAAAAATGCCACAACGAGGGGAAAGAAACCATTTACAACACATGCGTCAATGTTAGCCGCTCTGGCCTAGGGTGCCCGCATGCCCGATCGCCTCCGGCGTTGGCCCATCAAGCAAGCTGCAGTGGCGGAGTAGAAAAATGCCAGAACGAGGCGAAAGAAACCATTTACAACACATGCGTCACTGTTAGGCGCTCTGGCGGAGTGTGTTCGGATGCTCGCTCGCCTCCGGCGCTGGCCCATCGAGCAAGCTGCTGTGGCTAACTAGAAAAATGCCAAAACGAGGCGAAGGAAACCATTTACAACACATGCGTCACTGTAAGCCGCTCTGGCCTAGGGTGCCCGGATGCCCGCTCGCCTCCGGCGCTGGCCCATCAAGCAAGCTGCCGTGGCTAACTAGAAAAATGCCACAACGAGGGGAAAGAAACCATTTACAACACATGCGTCACTCTTAGCCGCTCTGGATTAGGCTGCCCGGATGCCCGATCGCCTCCGGCGCTGGCCCATCGAGCAAGCTGCCGTGGCTAACTAGAAATATGCTACAACAAGGGGAAAGAAAATATTTACAACACATGAGTCACTGTTTGCCGCTCTGGCTTAGAATGCCCGGATGCCCGTTCGCCTCCGGCGCTAGCCCATCGAGCAAGCTGCCGTGGCGAATTAGAAAAATTCCAAAACGAGGCGAAAGAAACCATTTACAACACATGCGTCACTGTAAGCCGCTCTGGCGTAGGGTGCCCGGATGCCCGCTCGCCTCCGGCGCTGGCCCATCGAGCAAGCTGCCGTGGCTAACTAGAAAAATGCCACATTGAGGAGAAAGAAATCATTTAAAACACATGCGTCACTGTTAGCCGCTCTGGCCTAGGGTGCCCGGATGCGCGCTCGCCTCCGGCGCTGTCCCATCGAAGAAGCTGCTGTAGCTAACTAGAAAAATACCACAACGGGGGGAAAGAAACCATTTACAACACATACGTCACTGTTAGCCGCTCTGGCCAAGGGTGCCCGCATGCCCGATCGCCTCCGGCGTTGGCCCATCAAGCAAGCTGCCGTGGCGGAGTATAAAAATGCCACAACGAGGCGAAAGAAACCATTTACAACACATGCGTCACTGTCAGCCGCTCTGGCCTAGGGTGCCCGGATACCCGCTCGCCTCCGGCGCTGGCCCATCGAGCAAGCTGCCGTGGCTAACTAGAAAAATGCCACATCGAGGTGAAAGAAACCATTTAAAACACATGCGTCACTGTTAGCCGCTCTGGCCTAGGGTGCCCGGATGCCCGCTCGCCTCAGGCGCTGTCCCATCGAGCAAGCTTCCGTGGCTAACTAGAAAAATGACACAACGAGTGAAAAGAAACCATTTACAACACATGCGTCACTCTTAGCCTCTTTGGCCTAGGGTGCCCGGATGCCGGATCGCCTCAGGCGCTGGCCCATCCAGCAAGCTGCCGTGGCGAACTAGAAAAATGCCAAAACGACGCGAAAGAAACCATTTACAACACATGCGTCTCTGTTAGCCACTCTGGCCTAAGGTGCCCGGATACCCGCTCACCTCCGGCGCTGGCCCATCGAGCAAGCTGCCGTGGCTAACTAGAAAAATGCCACAACGAGGGGAAAGAAACCATTTACAACACATGCGTCACTGTCAGCAGCTCTGGCCTAGGGGGCCCCCGAAGCCCGCCCGTTTCCGGCGCTGGCCCATCGAGCAAGCTGCCGTGGCGTACTAGAAAAGTGAAACAACGAGAGGAAAGAAACCATTTACAATACATGCGTCACTGTTAGTCGCTCTGGCCTAGGGAGTCCGGATGTTCGTTCGCCTCCGCCGCTGGCCCATCGAGCAAGTTACTGTGGCTAACTAAAAAAAATGCCACATCGAGGGGAAAGAAACCATTTACAACACATGCGTCAATGTTAGCCGCTCTGGCCTAGGGTGCCCGCATGCCCGATCGCCTCCGGCGTTGGCCCATCAAGCAAGCTGCAGTGGCGGAGTAGAAAAATGCCAGAACGAGGCGAAAGAAACCATTTACAACACATGCGTCACTGTAAGCCGCTCTGGCCTAGGGTGCCCGGATGCCCGCTCGCCTCCGGCGCTGGCCCATCGAGCAAGCTGCCGTGGCTAACTAGAAATATGCTACAACAAGGGAAAGAAAATATTTACAACACATGAGTCACTGTTTGCCGCTCTGGCTTAGAATGCCCGGATGCCCGTTCGCCTCCGGCGCTGGCCCATCGAGCAAGCTGCCGTGGCGTATTAGAAAAATGCCAAAACGAGGCGAAAGAAACCATTTAAAACACATGCGTCACTGTTAGCCGCTCTGGCCTAGGGTGCCCGGATGCGCGCTCGCCTCCGGCGCTGTCCCATCGAGCAAGCTGCCGTGGCTAACTAGAAAAATGCCAAAACGAGGGGAAAGAAACCATTTACAACACATGCGTCACTGCTAGCCGCTCTGGCCTAAGGTGCCCGGATACCCGATCGCCTCCGGCGCTGGCCCATCGAGCAAGCTGCCGTGGCGAAATAGAAATATGTCAAAACAAGGCGAAAGAAATCATTTAAAACACATGCGGCACTGTTAGCCGCTCTGGCCAAGGGTGCCCGGATGCCCGATCGCCTCCGGCGCTGGCCCATCGAACAAGCTGCTGTAGCTAACTAGAAAAATGCCACAACGGGGGGAAAGAAACCATTTACAACACATGCGTCACTGTTAGCCGCTCTGGCCTAGGGTGCCCGCATGCCCGATCGCCTCCGGCGTTGGCCCATCAAGCAAGCTGCCGTGGCGGAGTATAAAAATGCCAAAACGAGGCGAAAGAAACCATTTACAACACATGCGTCACTGTCAGCCGCTCTGGCCTAGGGAGCCCGGATACCCGCTCGCCTCCGGCGCTGGCCCATCGAGCAAGCTGCCGTGGCTAACTAGAAAAATGCCACATCGAGGTGAAAGAAACCATTTAAAACACATGCGTCACTGTTAGCCGCTCTGGCCTAGGGTTCTCGGATGCCCGCTCGCTTCAGGCGCTGTCCCATCGAGCAAGCTGCCGTGGCTAACTAGAAAAATGACACAAGGAGTGAAAAGAAACCATTTACAACACATGCGTCACTCTTAGCCTCTTTGGCCTAGGGTGCCCGGATGCCCGATCGCCTCAGGCGCTGGCCCATCCAGCAAGCTGCCGTGGCGAACTAGAAAAATGCCAAAACAAGGCGAAAGAAACCATTCACAACACATGCGTCACTGTCAGCCGCTCTGGCCTAGGGTGCACGGATGCCCGCTCGCCTCCGGCGCTGGCCCATCGAGCAAGCTGCAGTGGCGAAATAGAAAAATGCCAAAACGACGCGAAAGAAACCATTCACAACACATGCGTCACTGTTAGCCGCTCTGGCCTAAGGTGCCCGGATACCCGATCTCCCCCGGCGCTGGCCCATCAAGCAAGCTGCCGTGGCCTAACAAGAAAAATGGAACAACGAGGGGAAAGAAACCATTTACAACACATGCGTCACTGTTAGCCGCTCTGGCCTAGGGTGGCCGAATGCCCTACCGCCTCCGGCGCTAGCCCATCGAGCAAGCTGCCGTGGCGAAATAGAAAAATGTCAAAACAAGGCTAAAGAAATCATTTAAAACACATGCGTCACTGTTAGCCGCTCTGGCCAAGGGTGCCCGGATGCCCGATCGCCTCCGACGCTGTCCCACCGAGCAAGCTGCCGTGGCTAACTAGAAAAATGACGCAACGAGTGGAAAGAAACCAATTACAACACATGCGTCACTGTCAGCAGCTCTGGCCTAGGGCGCCCCGAAGCCCGCCCGTCTCCGGCGCTGGCCCATCGAGCAAGCTGCCGTGGCGTACTAGAAAAGTGAAACAACGAGGGGAAAGAAACCATTTACAATACATGCGTCACTGTTAGTCGCTCTGGCCTAGGGTGTCCGGATGCTCGTTCGCCTCCGCCGCTGGCCCATCGAGCAAGTTGCTGTGGCTAACTAAAAAAATGCCAAAACAAGGCGAATGAAACCATTTACAACACATGCGTCACTGTCAGCCGCTCTGGCCTAGGGTGCCCGGATGCCCGCTCACCTCCGGCGCTGGCCCATCAAGCAAGCTGCCGTGGCTAACTAGAAAAATGCCACAACGAGGGGAAAGAAACCATTTACAACACATGCGTCACTGTCAGCAGCTCTGGCCTAGGGTGCCCCGAAGCCCGCCCGTCTCCGGCGCTGGCCCATCGAGCAAGCTGCCGTGGCGTACTAGAAAAGTGAAACAACGAGGGGAAAGAAACCATTTACAACACATGCGTCACTGTTAGCCGCTCTGGCCTAGGGTGCCCGCATGCCCGATCGCCTCCGGCGTTGGCCCATCAAGCAAGCTGCAGTGGCGGAGTAGAAAAATGCCAGAAGGAGGCGAAAGAAACCATTTACAACACATGCGTCACTCTTAGCCTCTTTGGTCTAGGGTGCCCGGAAGCCCGATCGCCTCCGGCGCTGGCCCATCCAGCAAGCTGCCGTGGCGAAATAGAAAAATGTCAAAACAAGGCGGAAGAAACCATTTACAACGCATGCGTCACTGTTAGCCGCTCTGGCCTAGGGTGCCCCAATGCCCTACCGCCTCCGGCGCTAGCCCATCGAGCAAGCTGCCGTGGCGAAATAGAAAAATGTCAAAACAAGGCGAAAGAAATCATTTAAAACACATGCGTCACTGTTAGCCGCTCTGGCCTAGGGTGTCCGGATGCTCGTTCGCCTCCGCCGCTGGCCCATCGAGCAAGTTGCTGTGGCTAACTAAAAAAATGCCACAACGAAGGGAAAGAAACCATTTACAACACATGCGTCACTGTTAGCCGCTCTGGCCTAGGGTGCCCGCATGCCCGATCGCCTCCGGCGTTGGCCCATCAAGCAAGCTGCAGTGGCGGAGTAGAAAAATGCCAGAACGAGGCGAAAGAAACCATTTACAACACATGCGTCACTGTTAGCCGCTCTGGCGTAGTGTGCCCGGATGCTCGCTCGCCTCCGGCGCCGGCCCATCGAGCATGCTGCTGAGACTAACTAGAAAAATGCCAAAACGACGCGAAAGAAACCATTCACTACACATGGTTCACTGTTAGCCGCTCTGGCCTAGGGTGCCCGGATGCCCACTCGCCTCCGGCGCTGGCCCATCGAGCAAGCTGCCGTGGCTAACTAGAAAAATGCCACAACGAGGAGAAAGAAACCATTTACAACACATGCGTCACTGCTAGCCGCTCTGGCCTAAGGTGCCCGGATGCCCGCTCGCCTCCGGCGCTGTCCCATCGAGCAAGCTGCCGTGGCTAACTAGAAAAATGACACAACGAGTGGAAAGAAACCATTTACAACACATGCGTCACTCTTAGCCTCTTTGGCCTAGGGTGCCCGGAAGCCCGATCGCCTCCGGCGCTGGCCCATCCAGCAAGCTGCCGTGGCGAACTAGAAAATGCCAAAACAAGGCAAAAGAAACCATTTACAACACATGCGTCACTGTAGGCCGCTCTGGTCTAGGGTGGCCGGATGCGCGCTTGCCTCCGGCGCTGTCCCATCGAGCAAGCTGCCGTGGCTAACTAGAAAAATGCCAAAACGAGGCGAAAGAAACCATTTACAACACATGCGTCACTGCTAGCCGCTCTGGCCTAAGGTGCCCGGATACCCGATCGCCTCCGGCGCTGGCCCATCGAGCAAGCTGCCGTGGCGAAATAGAAAAATGTCAAAACAAGGCGAAAGAAATCATTTAAAACACATGCGGCACTGTTAGCCGCTCTGTCCAAGTGTGCCCGGATGCCCGATCGCCTCCGGCGCTGGCCCGTCGAGCAAGCTGCTGTAGCTAACAAGAAAAATGCCACAACGAGGGGAAGAAACCATTTACAACACATGCGTCACTGTCAGCCGCTCTGGCCTAGGGAGCCCAGATACCCGCTCGCCTCCGGCGCTGGCCCATCCAGCAAGCTGCCGTGGCGAACTAGAAAAATGCCAAAACAAGGCGAAAGAAACCATTCACAACACATGCGTGACTGTTAGCCGCTCTGGCCTAGTGTGCACGGATGCCCGCTCGCCTCCGGCGCTGGCCCATCGAGCAAGCTGCAGTGGCGAAATAGAAAAATGCCAAAACGACGCGAAAGAAACCATTTACAACACATGCGTCACTGTTAGCCGCTCTGGCCTAAGGTGCCCGGATACCCGATCGCCCCCGGCGCTGGCCCATCAAGCAAGCTGCCGTGGCCTAACAAGAAAAATGGAACAACGAGGGGAAAGAAACCGTTTACAACACATGCGTCACTGTTAGCCGCTCTGGCCTAGGGTGCCCGGATGCCCGATCGCCTCCGGCGCTGGCCCAACGAGCAAGCCGCCGTGGCTAACTAGAAAAATGCCAAAACAAGGCGAAAGAAACCATTTACAACACATGCGTCACTGTTAGCCACTCTGGCCTAGAGTGCCCGGATGCCCGCTCGCCTCCGGCGCTGTCCCATCGAGCAAGCTGCCGTGGCTAACTAGAAAAATGACGCAACGAGTGGAAATAAAGCATTTACAACACATGCGTCATTCTTAACCTCTTTGGCCTAGGGTGCCCGGAAGCCCGATCGCCTCCGGCGCTGGCCCATCCAGCAAGCTGCCGTGGCGAACTAGAAAAATGCCAAAACAAGGCGAAAGAAACCATTCACTACACATGCGTCACTGTTAGCCGCTCTGGCCTAGGGTGCCCGGATGCCCTATCGCCTCCGGCGCTGGCCCATCGAGCAAGCTGCAGTGGCGAAATAGAAAAATGACAAAACGAGGCGAAAGAAACCATTTAAAACACATCCGTCACTGTTAGCCGCTCTGGATTAGGGTGCCCGGATGCCCGATCGCCTCCGGCGCTGGCCCATCGAGCAAGCTGCCGTGGCTAACTAAATACATGCCACAACAAGGGGAAAGAAAATATTTACAACACTTGAGTCACTGTTTGCCGCTCTGGCTTAGAATGCCCGGATGCCCGATCGCCTCCGGCGCTAGCCCATCGAGCAAGCTGCCGTGGCGAATTAGAAAAATCCCAAAACGAGGCGAAAGAAACCATTTACAACACATGCGTCACTGTAAGCCGCTCTGGCCTAGGGTGCCCGGATGCCCACTCGCCTCCGGCGCTGGCCCATCGAGCAAGCTGCCGTGGCTAACTAGAAAAATGCCACATTGAGGAGAAAGTAATCATTTAAAAGACATGCATCACTGTTAGCCGCTCTGGCCTAGGGTGCCCGGATGCGCGCTCGCCTCCGGCGCGGTCCCATCGAGCAAGCTGCCGTGGCTAACTAGAAAAATGCCAAAACGAGGCGAAAAAAACCATTTACAACACATGCGTCACTGCTAGCCGCTCTGGCCTAAGGTGCCCGGATGCCCGCTCGCCTCCGGCGCTGTCCCATCGAGCAAGCTGCCGTGGCTAACTAGAAAAATGACACAACGAGTGGAAAGAAACCATTTACAACACATGCGTCACTCTTAGCCGCTCTGGCCTAGGGTGCCCGGAAGCCCGATCGCCTCCGGCGCTGGCCCATCGAGCAAGCTGCCGTGGCGAACTAGAAAAATGCCAAAACAAGGCAAAAGAAACCATTTACAACACATGCGTCACTGTAAGCCGCTCTGGTCTAGGGTGGCCGGATGCGCGCTCGCCTCCGGCGCTGTCCCATCGAGCAAGCTGCCGTGGCTAACTAGAAAAATGCCAAAACGAGGCGAAAGAAACCATTTACAACACATGCGTCACTGCTAGCCGCTCTGGCCTAAGGTGCCCGGATACCCGATCGCCTCCGGCGCTGGCCCATCGAGCAAGCTGCCGTGGCGAAATAGAAAAATGTCAAAACAAGGCGAAAGAAATCATTTAAAACACATGCGGCACTGTTAGCCGCTCTGGCCTAGGGTGCCCGGATGCCCGATCGCCTCCGGCGCTGGCCCATCGAGCAAGCTGCTGTAGCTAACTAGAAAAATGCCACAACGAGGGGAAAGAAACCATTTACAACACATGCGTCACTGTTAGCCGCTCTGGCCTAGGGAGCCCGGATGCCCGCTCGCCTCCGGCGCTGGCCCATCCAGCAAGCTGCTGTGGCGAACTAGAAAAATGCCAAAACAAGGCGAAAGAAACCATTCACAACACATGCGTGACTGTTAGCCGCTCTGGCCTAGGGTGCCCGGATGCCCGCTCGCCTCCGGCGCTGGCCCATCGAGCAAGCTGCAGTGGCGAAATAGAAAAATGCCAAAACGAGGCGAAAGAAACCATTTACAACACATGCGTCACTGTTAGCCGCTCTGGCC
>JARKHS020036585.1:0-18063 GCA_030143305.2 Amblyomma americanum | reverse complement strand
ACCGAAACGAGCTAAATCTGAACACATCGGTTTTACAAGTGTCCATGTGATACGCGTCAAAACTTTTTCTCTTATAACTGCGCGAAAAGCATGTATTCTTGCTTAAAACAACGAAACAAGCTGTTTTAGACCGAAACGAGCTAAATCTGAACACATCGGTTTTACAAGTGTCCGTGTGATACGCGTCAAACTTTTTCTCTATAACGGCGCGAAAAGCATGTATTCGTGCTTAATACAACGAAACAAGCTGTTTTAGACCGAAACGAGCTAGATCTGAACACATCGGTTTTACAAGTGTCCGTGTGATACGCGTCAAAACTTTTTCTCTTATAACTGCGCGAAAAGCATGTATTCGTGCTTAATACAACAAAACATGGTGTTTTAGACCGAAACGAGCTAGATCTGAACACATCGGTTTTAGAAGTGTCCGTGTGATACGCGTCAAATCTTTTTCTCATAACGGTGCGAAAAGCATGTATTCGTGTTTAATACAACAAAACACGGTGTTTTAGACCGAAACGAGCTAAATCTGAACACATCGGTTTTACAAGTGTCCATGTGATACGCGTCAAAACTTTTTCTCTTGTAACTGCGCGAAAAGCATGTATTCTTGCTTAAAACAACGAAACAAGCTGGTTTAGACCGAAACGAGCTAAATCTGAACACATCGGTTTTACAAATATCCGTGTGATACGCGTCAAAACTTTTTCTCCTATAACTCCGCGAAAAGCGTGTATTTTTGCTTAAAACAATGAAACAAGTTGTTTTAGACCGAAACGAATAATATCTGAACACATCGGTTTTACAAGTGTCCATGTGATACGCGTCAGAAATTTTTCTCTTATAACTGCGCGAAAAGCATGTATTCTTGCCTAAAACAACGAAACAAGCTGTTTTAGAACGAAACGAGCTAAATCTGAACACATCGGTTTTACAAGTGTCCATGTGATACGCGTCAAATCTTTTTCTCATAACGGTGCGAAAAGCATGTATTCGTGCTTAATACAACAAAACACGGTGTTTTAGACCGAAACGAGTTAAATCTGAACACATCGGTTTTACAAGTGTCCGTGTGATACGCGTCAAAACTTTTTCTCCTATAATTGCGCGAAAAGCATGTATTCTTGTTTAAAACAACTAAACAAGCTGTGTTAGAGCGGAGCGAGTTAAATCTGAACACATCGGTTTTACAAGTGTCCGTGTGATACGCGTCAAAGCTTTTTCTCTTATAACTGCGCGAAAAGCATGTATTCTTGCTTAAAACAACGAAACAAGCTGTTTTGGACCGAAACGAGTTAAATGTGAACACATCGGTTTTACAAGTGTCCGTGTGATACGCGTCAAACTTTTTCTCCTATAACTGCGCGAAAAGCATGTATTTTTGCTTAAAACAACCACACAAGCTGTTTTAGACCGAAACGAGCTAGATCTGAACACATCGGTTTTACAAGTGTCCGTGTGATACGCGTCAAAACTTTTTCTCTTATAACTGCGCGAAAAGCATGTATTCGTGCTTAATACAACAAAACATGGTGTTTTAGACCGAAACGAGCTAGATCTGAACACATCGGTTTTAGAAGTGTCCGTGTGATACGCGTCAAATCTTTTTCTCATAACGGTGCGAAAAGCATGTATTCGTGTTTAATACAACAAAACACGGTGTTTTAGACCGAAACGAGCTAAATCTGAACACATCGGTTTTACAAGTGTCCATGTGATACGCGTCAAAACTTTTTCTCTTGTAACTGCGCGAAAAGCATGTATTCTTGCTTAAAACAACGAAACAAGCTGGTTTAGACCGAAACGAGCTAAATCTGAACACATCGGTTTTACAAATATCCGTGTGATACGCGTCAAAACTTTTTCTCCTATAACTCCGCGAAAAGCGTGTATTTTTGCTTAAAACAATGAAACAAGTTGTTTTAGACCGAAACGAATAATATCTGAACACATCGGTTTTACAAGTGTCCATGTGATACGCGTCAGAAATTTTTCTCTTATAACTGCGCGAAAAGCATGTATTCTTGCCTAAAACAACGAAACAAGCTGTTTTAGAACGAAACGAGCTAAATCTGAACACATCGGTTTTACAAGTGTCCATGTGATACGCGTCAAATCTTTTTCTCATAACGGTGCGAAAAGCATGTATTCGTGCTTAATACAACAAAACACGGTGTTTTAGACCGAAACGAGTTAAATCTGAACACATCGGTTTTACAAGTGTCCGTGTGATACGCGTCAAAACTTTTTCTCCTATAATTGCGCGAAAAGCATGTATTCTTGTTTAAAACAACTAAACAAGCTGTGTTAGAGCGGAGCGAGTTAAATCTGAACACATCGGTTTTACAAGTGTCCGTGTGATACGCGTCAAAGCTTTTTCTCTTATAACTGCGCGAAAAGCATGTATTCTTGCTTAAAACAACGAAACAAGCTGTTTTGGACCGAAACGAGTTAAATGTGAACACATCGGTTTTACAAGTGTCCATGTGATACGCGTCAAAACGTTTTCTCTTGTAACGGCGCGAAAAGCATGTATTCGTGCTTAATACAACGAAACAAGCAGTTTTAGACCAAAACGAGCTAAATCTGAACACATCGGTTTTACAAGTGTCCGTGTGATACGCGTCAAACTTTTTCTCCTATAACTGCGCGAAAAGCATGTATTTTTGCTTAAAACAACTACACAAGCTGTTTTAGACCGAAACGAGCTAAATCTGAACACATCGGTTTTACAAGTGTCCGTGTGATACGCGTCAAAACTTTTTCTCTTATAACTGCGCGAAAAGCATGTATTCTTGCTTAAAACAACGAAACAAGCTGTTTTAGACCGAAACGAGCTAGATCTGAACACATCGGTTTTACAAGTGTCCATGTGATACGCGTCAAAACTTTTTCTCTTATAACTGCGCGAAAAGCATGTATTCGTGCTTAATACAACGAAACAAGCTGTTTTAGACCGAAACGAGCTAAATCTGAACACATCGGTTTTACAAGTGTCCGTGTGATACGCGTCAAATCTTTTTCTCTTGTAACTGCGCGAAAAGCATGTATTCTTGCTTAAAACAACGAAACAAGCTGTTTTAGACCGAAACGAGCTAAATCTGAACACATCGGTTTTACAAGTGTCCATGTGATACGCGTCAAAACTTTTTCTCTATAACTGCGCGAAAAGCATGTATTCTTGCTTAAAACAACGAAACAAGCTGTTTTAGACCGAAACGAGCTAAATCTGAACACATCGGTTTTACAAGTGTCCGTGTGATACGCGTCAAAACTTTTTCTCCTATAACTGCGCGAAAAGCATGTATTCTTGCTTAAAACAACGAAACAAGCTGTTTTAGACCGAAACGAGCTAAATCTGAACACATCGGT
The DNA here is from genome assembly GCA_030143305.2 of Amblyomma americanum. Classification (NCBI taxonomy): domain Eukaryota; kingdom Metazoa; phylum Arthropoda; class Arachnida; order Ixodida; family Ixodidae; genus Amblyomma; species Amblyomma americanum. The sequence goes on along the minus strand of JARKHS020036585.1, from coordinate 14,691 downwards.
TTTACAAGTGTCCGTGTGATACGCGTCAAAACTTTTTCTCTTATAACTGCGCGAAAAGCATGTATTCTTGCTTAAAACAACGAAACAAGCTGTTTTAGACCGAAACGAGCTAAATCTGAACACATCGGTTTTACAAGTGTCCATGTGATACGCGTCAAAACTTTTTCTCTTATAACGGCGCGAAAAGCATGTATTCGTGCTTAATACAACGAAACAAGCTGTTTTAGACCGAAACGAGCTAAATCTGAACACATCGGTTTTACAAGTGTCCGTGTGATACGCGTCAAAACTTTTTCTCCTATAACTGCGCGAAAAGCATGTATTCTTGCTTAAAACAACTAAACAAGCTGTTTTAGACCGAAACGAGCTAAATCTGAACACATCGGTTTTACAAGTGTCCGTGTGATACGCGTCAAAACTTTTTCTCTTATAACTGCGCGAAAAGCATGTATTCTTGCTTAAAACAACGAAACAAGCTGTTTTAGACCGAAACGAGCTAAATCTGAACACATCGGTTTTACAAGTGTCCATGTGATACGCGTCAAAACTTTTTCTCTTGTAACGGCGCGAAAAGCATGTATTCGTGCTTAATACAACGAAACAAGCAGTTTTAGACCGAAACGAGCTAAATCTGAACACATCGGTTTTACAAGTGTCCGTGTGATACGCGTCAAAGCTTTTTCTCTTATAACTGCGCGAAAAGCATGTATTCGTGCTTAAAACAACGAAACAAGCTGTTTTAGACCGAAACGAGCTAAATCTGAACACATCGGTTTTACAAGTGTCCGTGTGATACGCGTCAAACTTTTTCTCCTATAACTGCGCGAAAAGCATGTATTTTTGCTTAAAACAACTAAACAAGCTGTTTTAGACCGAAACGAGCTAAATCTGAACACATCGGTTTTACAAGTGTCCGTGTGATACGCGTCAAAACTTTTTCTCTTATAACTGCGCGAAAAGCATGTATTCGTGCTTAATACAACGAAACAAGCTGTTTTAGATCGAAACGAGCTAAATCTGAACACATCGGTTTTACAAGTGTCCGTGTGATACGCGTCAAATCTTTTTCTCTATAACTGCGCGAAAAGCATGTATTCTTGCTTAAAACAACGAAACAAGCTGTTTTAGACCGAAACGAGCTAAATCTGAACACATCGGTTTTACAAGTGTCCGTGTGATACGCGTCAAAACTTTTTCTCTTATAACTGCGCGAAAAGCATGTATTCGTGCTTAATACAACGAAACAAGCTGTTTTAGACCGAAACGAGCTAAATCTGAACACATCGGTTTTACAAGTGTCCGTGTGATACGCGTCAAACTTTTTCTCTATAACTGCGCGAAAAGCATGTATTCGTGCTTAATACAACAAAACAAGGTGTTTTAGACCGAAACGAGCTAAATCTGAACACATCGGTTTTACAAGTGTCCGTGTGATACGCGTCAAAACTTTTTCTCTTATAACTGCGCGAAAAGCATGTATTCTTGCTTAAAACAACGAAACAAGCTGTTTTAGACCGAAACGAGCTAAATCTGAACACATCGGTTTTACAAGTGTCCGTGTGATACGCGTCAAAACTTTTTCTCTTATAACTGCGCGAAAAGCATGTATTCTTGCTTAAAACAACGAAACAAGCTGTTTTAGACCGAAACGAGCTAAATCTGAACACATCGGTTTTACAAGTGTCCGTGTGATACGCGTCAAAACTTTTTCTCTTATAACTGCGCGAAAAGCATGTATTCTTGCCTAAAACAACGAAACAAGCTGTTTTAGAACGAAACGAGCTAAATCTGAACACATCGGTTTTACAAGTGTCCATGTGATACGCGTCAAATCTTTTTCTCATAACGGTGCGAAAAGCATGTATTCGTGCTTAATACAACAAAACACGGTGTTTTAGACCGAAACGAGTTAAATCTGAACACATCGGTTTTACAAGTGTCCGTGTGATACGCGTCAAAACTTTTTCTCCTATAATTGCGCGAAAAGCATGTATTCTTGTTTAAAACAACTAAACAAGCTGTGTTAGAGCGGAGCGAGTTAAATCTGAACACATCGGTTTTACAAGTGTCCGTGTGATACGCGTCAAAGCTTTTTCTCTTATAACTGCGCGAAAAGCATGTATTCTTGCTTAAAACAACGAAACAAGCTGTTTTGGACCGAAACGAGTTAAATGTGAACACATCGGTTTTACAAGTGTACATGTGATACGCGTCAAAACGTTTTCTCTTGTAACGGCGCGAAAAGCATGAATTCGTGCTTAATACAACGAAACAAGCAGTTTTAGACCAAAACGAGCTAAATCTGAACACATCGGTTTTACAAGTGTCCGTGTGATACGCGTCAAACTTTTTCTCCTATAACTGCGCGAAAAGCATGTATTTTTGCTTAAAACAACTACACAAGCTGTTTTAGACCGAAACGAGCTAAATCTGAACACATCAGTTTTACAAGTGTCCGTGTGATACTCAAAACTTTTTCTCTTATAACTGCGCGAAAAGCATGTATTCTTGCTTAAAACAACGAAACAAGCTGTTTTAGACCGAAACGAGCTAGATCTGAACACATCGGTTTTACAAGTGTCCATGTGATATGTATCAAAACTTTTTCTCTTGTAACGGCGCGAAAAGCATGTATTCGTGCTTAATACAACGAAACAAGCAGTTTTAGACCAAAACGAGCTAAATCTGAACACATCGGTTTTACAAGTGTCCGTGTGATACGCGTCAAAGCTTTTTCTCTTATAACTGCGCGAAAAGCATGTATTCGTGCTTAATACAACGAAACAAGCTGTTTTAGACCAAAACGAGCTAAATCTGAACACATCGGTTTTACAAGTGTCCGTGTGATACGCGTCAAACTTTTTCTCCTATAACTGCGCGAAAAGCATGTATTTTTGCCTAAAACAACTACACAAGCTGTTTTAGACCGAACGAGCTAAGTCTGAACACATCGGTTTTACAAGTGTCTGTGTGATACTCAAAACTTTTTCTGTTATAACTGCGTGAAAAGCATGTATTCGTGCTTAATACAACGAAACAAGCTGTTTTACATCGAAACGAGCTAAATCTGAACACATCGGTTTTACAAGTGTCTGTGTGATACGCTCAAATCTTTTTCTCCTATAACTGCGCGAAAAGCATGTATTTTTGCTTAAAACAACTACACAAGCTGTTTTAGACCGAACGAGCTAAGTCTGAACACATCGGTTTTACAAGTGTCTGTGTGATACTCAAAACTTTTTCTGTTATAACTGCGCGAAAAGCATGTATTCGTGCTTAATACAACGAAACAAGCTGTTTTACATCGAAACGAGCTAAATCTGAACACATCGGTTTTACAAGTGTCCATGTGATACGCGTCAAAACTTTTTCTCTTGTAACTGCGCGAAAAGCATGTATTCTTGCTTAAAACAACAAAAGAAGCTGTTCTAGACCGAAACGAGCTAAATCTGAACACATCGGTTTTACAGGTGTCCATGTGATAGGCGTCAGAAATTTTTCTATTATAACTGCGCGAAAAGCATGTATTCTTGCTTAAAACAATGAAACAAGCTGTTTTAGACCCAAACGAGTTAAATCTGAACACATCGGTTTTACAAGTGTCCGTGTGATACGCGTCAAAACTTTTTCTCTTGTAACGGCGCGAAAAGCATGTATTCGTGCTTAATACAACGAAACAAGCAGTTTTAGACCGAAACGAGCTAAATTTGAACACATCGGTTTTACAAGTGTCCGTGTGATACGCGTCAAACTTTTTCTCCTATAACTGCGCGAAAAGCATGTATTTTTGCTTAAAACAACCACACAAGCTGTTTTAGACCGAAACGAGCTAGATCTGAACACATCGGTTTTACAAGTGTCCGTGTGATACGCGTCAAAACTTTTTCTCTTATAACTGCGCGGAAAGCATGTATTCGTGCTTAATACAACAAAACATGGTGTTTTAGACCGAAACGAGCTAGATCTGAACACATCGGTTTTAGAAGTGTCCGTGTGATACGCGTCAAATCTTTTTCTCATAACGGTGCGAAAAGCATGTATTCGTGTTTAATACAACAAAACACGGTGTTTTAGACCGAAACGAGCTAAATCTGAACACATCGGTTTTACAAGTGTCCATGTGATACGCGTCAAAACTTTTTCTCTTGTAACTGCGCGAAAAGCATGTATTCTTGCTTAAAACAACGAAACAAGCTGGTTTAGACCGAAACGAGCTAAATCTGAACACATCGGTTTTACAAATATCCGTGTGATACGCGTCAAAACTTTTTCTCCTATAACTCCGCGAAAAGCGTGTATTTTTGCTTAAAACAATGAAACAAGTTGTTTTAGACCGAAACGAATAATATCTGAACACATCGGTTTTACAAGTGTCCATGTGATACGCGTCAGAAATTTTTCTCTTATAACTGCGCGAAAAGCATTATTCTTGCCTAAAACAACGAAACAAGCTGTTTTAGAACGAAACGAGCTAAATCTGAACACATCGGTTTTACAAGTGTCCATGTGATACGCGTCAAATCTTTTTCTCATAACGGTGCGAAAAGCATGTATTCGTGCTTAATACAACAAAACACGGTGTTTTAGACCGAAACGAGTTAAATCTGAACACATCGGTTTTACAAGTGTCCGTGTGATACGCGTCAAAACTTTTTCTCCTATAACTGCGCGAAAAGCATGTATTCTTGCTTAAAACAACTAAACAAGCTGTGTTAGAGCGGAGCGAGTTAAATCTGAACACATCGGTTTTACAAGTGTCCGTGTGATACGCGTCAAAGCTTTTTCTCTTATAACTGCGCGAAAAGCATGTATTCTTGCTTAAAACAACGAAACAAGCTGTTTTGGACCGAAACGAGTTAAATGTGAACACATCGGTTTTACAAGTGTCCGTGTGATACGCGTCAAAACTTTTTCTCTTATAACTGCGCGAAAAGCATGTATTCGTGCTTAATACAACAAAACAAGCTGTTTTAGACCGAAACGAGCTAGATCTGAACACATCGGTTTTACAAGTGTCCGTGTGATACGCGTCAAATCTTTTTCTCATAACGGTGCGAAAAGCATGTATTCGTGCTTAATACAACAAAACACGGTGTTTTAGACCGAAACGAGCTAAATCTGAACACATCGGTTTTACAAGTGTCCATGTGATACGCGTCAAAACTTTTTCTCTTGTAACTGCGCGAAAAGCATGTATTCTTGCTTAAAACAACGAAACAAGCTGGTTTAGACCGAAACGAGCTAAATCTGAACACATCGGTTTTACAAATATCCGTGTGATACGCGTCAAAACTTTTTCTCCTATAACTCCGCGAAAAGCGTGTATTTTTGCTTAAAACAATGAAACAAGTTGTTTTAGACCGAAACGAGATAATATCTGAACACATCGGTTTTACAAGTGTCCATGTGATACGCGTCAGAAACTTTTTCTCTTATAACTGCGCGAAAAGCATGTATTCTTGCCTAAAACAACGAAACAAGCTGTGTTAGAGCGGAGCGAGTTAAATCTGAACACATCGGTTTTACAAGTGTCCGTGTGATACGCGTCAAAACTTTTTCTCTTATAACTGCGCGAAAAGCATGTATTCTTGCTTAAAACAACGAAACAAGCTGTTTTGGACCGAAACGAGTTAAATGTGAACACATCGGTTTTACAAGTGTACATGTGATACGCGTCAAAACGTTTTCTCTTGTAACGGCGCGAAAAGCATGAATTCGTGCTTAATACAACGAAACAAGCAGTTTTAGACCAAAACGAGCTAAATCTGAACACATCGGTTTTACAAGTGTCCGTGTGATACGCGTCAAACTTTTTCTCCTATAACTGCGCGAAAAGCATGTATTTTTGCTTAAAACAACTACACAAGCTGTTTTAGACCGAAACGAGCTAAATCTGAACACATCAGTTTTACAAGTGTCCGTGTGATACTCAAAACTTTTTCTCTTATAACTGCGCGAAAAGCATGTATTCTTGCTTAAAACAACGAAACAAGCTGTTTTAGACCGAAACGAGCTAGATCTGAACACATCGGTTTTACAAGTGTCCATGTGATATGTATCAAAACTTTTTCTCTTGTAACGGCGCGAAAAGCATGTATTCGTGCTTAATACAACGAAACAAGCAGTTTTAGACCAAAACGAGCTAAATCTGAACACATCGGTTTTACAAGTGTCCGTGTGATACGCGTCAAAGCTTTTTCTCTTATAACTGCGCGAAAAGCATGTATTCGTGCTTAATACAACGAAACAAGCTGTTTTAGACCAAAACGAGCTAAATCTGAACACATCGGTTTTACAAGTGTCCGTGTGATACGCGTCAAACTTTTTCTCCTATAACTGCGCGAAAAGCATGTATTTTTGCCTAAAACAACTACACAAGCTGTTTTAGACCGAACGAGCTAAGTCTGAACACATCGGTTTTACAAGTGTCTGTGTGATACTCAAAACTTTTTCTGTTATAACTGCGTGAAAAGCATGTATTCGTGCTTAATACAACGAAACAAGCTGTTTTACATCGAAACGAGCTAAATCTGAACACATCGGTTTTACAAGTGTCTGTGTGATACGCTCAAATCTTTTTCTCCTATAACTGCGCGAAAAGCATGTATTTTTGCTTAAAACAACTACACAAGCTGTTTTAGACCGAACGAGCTAAGTCTGAACACATCGGTTTTACAAGTGTCTGTGTGATACTCAAAACTTTTTCTGTTATAACTGCGCGAAAAGCATGTATTCGTGCTTAATACAACGAAACAAGCTGTTTTACATCGAAACGAGCTAAATCTGAACACATCGGTTTTACAAGTGTCCATGTGATACGCGTCAAAACTTTTTCTCTTGTAACTGCGCGAAAAGCATGTATTCTTGCTTAAAACAACAAAAGAAGCTGTTCTAGACCGAAACGAGCTAAATCTGAACACATCGGTTTTACAGGTGTCCATGTGATAGGCGTCAGAAATTTTTCTATTATAACTGCGCGAAAAGCATGTATTCTTGCTTAAAACAATGAAACAAGCTGTTTTAGACCCAAACGAGTTAAATCTGAACACATCGGTTTTACAAGTGTCCGTGTGATACGCGTCAAAACTTTTTCTCTTGTAACGGCGCGAAAAGCATGTATTCGTGCTTAATACAACGAAACAAGCAGTTTTAGACCGAAACGAGCTAAATTTGAACACATCGGTTTTACAAGTGTCCGTGTGATACGCGTCAAACTTTTTCTCCTATAACTGCGCGAAAAGCATGTATTTTTGCTTAAAACAACCACACAAGCTGTTTTAGACCGAAACGAGCTAGATCTGAACACATCGGTTTTACAAGTGTCCGTGTGATACGCGTCAAAACTTTTTCTCTTATAACTGCGCGGAAAGCATGTATTCGTGCTTAATACAACAAAACATGGTGTTTTAGACCGAAACGAGCTAGATCTGAACACATCGGTTTTAGAAGTGTCCGTGTGATACGCGTCAAATCTTTTTCTCATAACGGTGCGAAAAGCATGTATTCGTGTTTAATACAACAAAACACGGTGTTTTAGACCGAAACGAGCTAAATCTGAACACATCGGTTTTACAAGTGTCCATGTGATACGCGTCAAAACTTTTTCTCTTGTAACTGCGCGAAAAGCATGTATTCTTGCTTAAAACAACGAAACAAGCTGGTTTAGACCGAAACGAGCTAAATCTGAACACATCGGTTTTACAAATATCCGTGTGATACGCGTCAAAACTTTTTCTCCTATAACTCCGCGAAAAGCGTGTATTTTTGCTTAAAACAATGAAACAAGTTGTTTTAGACCGAAACGAATAATATCTGAACACATCGGTTTTACAAGTGTCCATGTGATACGCGTCAGAAATTTTTCTCTTATAACTGCGCGAAAAGCATTATTCTTGCCTAAAACAACGAAACAAGCTGTTTTAGAACGAAACGAGCTAAATCTGAACACATCGGTTTTACAAGTGTCCATGTGATACGCGTCAAATCTTTTTCTCATAACGGTGCGAAAAGCATGTATTCGTGCTTAATACAACAAAACACGGTGTTTTAGACCGAAACGAGTTAAATCTGAACACATCGGTTTTACAAGTGTCCGTGTGATACGCGTCAAATCTTTTTCTCCTATAATTGCGCGAAAAGCATGTATTCTTGTTTAAAACAACTAAACAAGCTGTGTTAGAGCGGAGCGAGTTAAATCTGAACACATCGGTTTTACAAGTGTCCGTGTGATACGCGTCAAAGCTTTTTCTCTTATAACTGCGCGAAAAGCATGTATTCTTGCTTAAAACAACGAAACAAGCTGTTTTGGACCGAAACGAGTTAAATGTGAACACATCGGTTTTACAAGTGTCCGTGTGATACGCGTCAAACTTTTTCTCCTATAACTGCGCGAAAAGCATGTATTCGTGCTTAATACAACAAAACATGGTGTTTTAGACCGAAACGAGCTAGATCTGAACACATCGGTTTTAGAAGTGTCCGTGTGATACGCGTCAAATCTTTTTCTCATAACGGTGCGAAAAGCATGTATTCGTGTTTAATACAACAAAACACGGTGTTTTAGACCGAAACGAGCTAAATCTGAACACATCGGTTTTACAAGTGTCCATGTGATACGCGTCAAAACTTTTTCTCTTGTAACTGCGCGAAAAGCATGTATTCTTGCTTAAAACAACGAAACAAGCTGGTTTAGACCGAAACGAGCTAAATCTGAAAACATCGGTTTTACAAATATCCGTGTGATACGCGTCAAAACTTTTTCTCCTATAACTCCGCGAAAAGCGTGTATTTTTGCTTAAAACAATGAAACAAGTTGTTTTAGACCGAAACGAATAATATCTGAACACATCGGTTTTACAAGTGTCCATGTGATACGCGTCAGAAATTTTTCTCTTATAACTGCGCGAAAAGCATGTATTCTTGCCTAAAACAACGAAACAAGCTGTGTTAGAGCGGAGCGAGTTAAATCTGAACACATCGGTTTTACAAGTGTCCGTGTGATACGCGTCAAAACTTTTTCTCTTATAACTGCGCGAAAAGCATGTATTCTTGCTTAAAACAACGAAACAAGCTGTTTTGGACCGAAACGAGTTAAATGTGAACACATCGGTTTTACAAGTGTACATGTGATACGCGTCAAAACGTTTTCTCTTGTAACGGCGCGAAAAGCATGAATTCGTGCTTAATACAACGAAACAAGCAGTTTTAGACCAAAACGAGCTAAATCTGAACACATCGGTTTTACAAGTGTCCGTGTGATACGCGTCAAACTTTTTCTCCTATAACTGCGCGAAAAGCATGTATTTTTGCTTAAAACAACTACACAAGCTGTTTTAGACCGAAACGAGCTAAATCTGAACACATCGGTTTTACAAGTGTCCGTGTGATACTCAAAACTTTTTCTCTTATAACTGCGCGAAAAGCATGTATTCTTGCTTAAAACAACGAAACAAGCTGTTTTAGACCGAAACAAGCTAGATCTGAACACATCGGTTTTACAAGTGTCCATGTGATATGTATCAAAACTTTTTCTCTTGTAACGGCGCGAAAAGCATGTATTCGTGCTTAATACAACGAAACAAGCAGTTTTAGACCAAAACGAGCTAAATCTGAACACATCGGTTTTACAAGTGTCCGTGTGATACGCGTCAAAGCTTTTTCTCTTATAACTGCGCGAAAAGCATGTATTCGTGCTTAATACAACGAAACAAGCTGTTTTAGACCAAAACGAGCTAAATCTGAACACATCGGTTTTACAAGTGTCCGTGTGATACGCGTCAAACTTTTTCTCCTATAACTGCGCGAAAAGCATGTATTTTTGCCTAAAACAACTACACAAGCTGTTTTAGACCGAACGAGCTAAGTCTGAACACATCGGTTTTACAAGTGTCTGTGTGATACTCAAAACTTTTTCTGTTATAACTGCGCGAAAAGCATGTATTCGTGCTTAATACAACGAAACAAGCTGTTTTACATCGAAACGAGCTAAATCTGAACACATCGGTTTTACAAGTGTCTGTGTGATACGCTCAAATCTTTTTCTCCTATAACTGCGCGAAAAGCATGTATTTTTGCTTAAAACAACTACACAAGCTGTTTTAGACCGAACGAGCTAAGTCTGAACACATCGGTTTTACAAGTGTCTGTGTGATACTCAAAACTTTTTCTGTTATAACTGCGCGAAAAGCATGTATTCGTGCTTAATACAACGAAACAAGCTGTTTTACATCGAAACGAGCTAAATCTGAACACATCGGTTTTACAAGTGTCCATGTGATAGGCGTCAGAAACTTTTTCTCTTATAACTGCGCGAAAAGCATGTATTCTTGCTTAAAACAATGAAACAAGCTGTTTTAGACCCAAACGAGTTAAATCTGAACACATCGGTTTTACAAGTGTCCGTGTGATACGCGTCAAAACTTTTTCTCTTGTAACGGCGCGAAAAGCATGTATTCGTGCTTAATACAACGAAACAAGCAGTTTTAGACCGAAACGAGCTAAATTTGAACACATCGGTTTTACAAGTGTCCGTGTGATACGCGTCAAACTTTTTCTCCTATAACTGCGCGAAAAGCATGTATTTTTGCTTAAAACAACCACACAAGCTGTTTTAGACCGAAACGAGCTAGATCTGAACACATCGGTTTTACAAGTGTCCGTGTGATACGCGTCAAAACTTTTTCTCTTATAACTGCGCGGAAAGCATGTATTCGTGCTTAATACAACAAAACATGGTGTTTTAGACCGAAACGAGCTAGATCTGAACACATCGGTTTTAGAAGTGTCCGTGTGATACGCGTCAAATCTTTTTCTCATAACGGTGCGAAAAGCATGTATTCGTGTTTAATACAACAAAACACGGTGTTTTAGACCGAAACGAGCTAAATCTGAACACATCGGTTTTACAAGTGTCCATGTGATACGCGTCAAAACTTTTTCTCTTGTAACTGCGCGAAAAGCATGTATTCTTGCTTAAAACAACGAAACAAGCTGGTTTAGACCGAAACGAGCTAAATCTGAACACATCGGTTTTACAAATATCCGTGTGATACGCGTCAAAACTTTTTCTCCTATAACTCCGCGAAAAGCGTGTATTTTTGCTTAAAACAACGAAACAAGTTGTTTTAGACCGAAACGAATAATATCTGAACACATCGGTTTTACAAGTGTCCATGTGATACGCGTCAGAAATTTTTCTCTTATAACTGCGCGAAAAGCATGTATTCTTGCCTAAAACAACGAAACAAGCTGTTTTAGAACGAAACGAGCTAAATCTGAACACATCGGTTTTACAAGTGTCCATGTGATACGCGTCAAATCTTTTTCTCATAACGGTGCGAAAAGCATGTATTCGTGCTTAATACAACAAAACACGGTGTTTTAGACCGAAACGAGTTAAATCTGAACACATCGGTTTTACAAGTGTCCGTGTGATACGCGTCAAAACTTTTTCTCCTATAATTGCGCGAAAAGCATGTATTCTTGTTTAAAACAACTAAACAAGCTGTGTTAGAGCGGAGCGAGTTAAATCTGAACACATCGGTTTTACAAGTGTCCGTGTGATACGCGTCAAAGCTTTTTCTCTTATAACTGCGCGAAAAGCATGTATTCTTGCTTAAAACAACGAAACAAGCTGTTTTGGACCGAAACGAGTTAAATGTGAACACATCGGTTTTACAAGTGTCCATGTGATACGCGTCAAAACTTTTTCTCTTATAACGGCGCGAAAAGCATGTATTCGTGCTTAATACAACGAAACAAGCTGTTTTAGACCGAAACGAGCTAAATCTGAACACATCGGTTTTACAAGTGTCCGTGTGATACGCGTCAAAACTTTTTCTCTTATAACTGCGCGAAAAGCATGTATTCTTGCTTAAAACAACGAAACAAGCTGTTTTAGACCGAAACGAGCTAAATCTGAACACATCGGTTTTACAAGTGTCCGTGTGATACGCGTCAAAACTTTTTCTCTTATAACTGCGCGAAAAGCATGTATTCTTGCTTAAAACAACGAAACAAGCTGTTTTAGACCGAAACGAGCTAAATCTGAACACATCGGTTTTACAAGTGTCCGTGTGATACGCGTCAAAACTTTTTCTCTTATAACTGCGCGAAAAGCATGTATTCGTGCTTAATACAACGAAACAAGCTGTTTTAGACCGAAACGAGCTAAATCTGAACACATCGGTTTTACAAGTGTCCGTGTGATACGCGTCAAAACTTTTTCTCTTATAACTGCGCGAAAAGCATGTATTCGTGCTTAATACAACGAAACAAGCTGTTTTAGACCGAAACGAGCTAAATCTGAACACATCGGTTTTACAAGTGTCCGTGTGATACGCGTCAAACTTTTTCTCTATAACTGCGCGAAAAGCATGTATTCGTGCTTAAAACAACGAAACAAGCTGTTTTAGACCGAAACGAGCTAAATCTGAACACATCGGTTTTACAAGTGTCCATGTGATACGCGTCAAAACTTTTTCTCTTGTAACTGCGCGAAAAGCATGTATTCTTGCTTAAAACAACGAAACAAGCTGTTTTAGACCGAAACGAGCTAAATCTGAACACATCGGTTTTACAAGTGTCCGTGTGATACGCGTCAAAACTTTTTCTCCTATAACTGCGCGAAAAGCATGTATTTTTGCTTAAAACAACGAAACAAGCTGTTTTAGACCGAAACGAGTAAATCTGAACACATCGGTTTTACAAGTGTCCGTGTGATACGCGTCAGAAACTTTTTCTCTTATAACTGCGCGAAAAGCATGTATTCTTGCTTAAAACAACGAAACAAGCTGTTTTAGACCGAAACGAGCTAAATCTGAACACATCGGTTTTACAAGTGTCCATGTGATACGCGTCAAAACTTTTTCTCTATAACGGCGCGAAAAGCATGTATTCGTGCTTAATACAACGAAACAAGCTGTTTTAGACCGAAACGAGCTAAATCTGAACACATCGGTTTTACAAGTGTCCGTGTGATACGCGTCAAAACTTTTTCTCCTATAACTGCGCGAAAAGCATGTATTCTTGCTTAAAACAACGAAACAAGCTGTTTTAGACCGAAACGAGCTAAATCTGAACACATCGGTTTTACAAGTGTCCGTGTGATACGCGTCAAACTTTTTCTCTTATAACTGCGCGAAAAGCATGTATTCTTGCTTAAAACAACGAAACAAGCTGTTTTAGACCGAAACGAGCTAGATCTGAACACATCGGTTTTACAAGTGTCCATGTGATACGCGTCAAAACTTTTTCTCTTGTAACGGCGCGAAAAGCATGTATTCGTGCTTAATACAACGAAACAAGCAGTTTTAGACCAAAACGAGCTAAATCTGAACACATCGGTTTTACAAGTGTCCGTGTGATACGCGTCAAACTTTTTCTCTATAACTGCGCGAAAAGCATGTATTCGTGCTTAATACAACGAAACAAGCTGTTTTAGACCGAAACGAGCTAAATCTGAACACATCGGTTTTACAAGTGTCCGTGTGATACGCGTCAAAACTTTTTCTCCTATAACTGCGCGAAAAGCATGTATTCTTGCTTAAAACAACGAAACAAGCTGTTTTAGACCGAAACGAGCTAAATCTGAACACATCGGTTTTACAAGTGTCCATGTGATACGCGTCAAAACTTTTTCTCTTATAACGGCGCGAAAAGCATGTATTCGTGCTTAAAACAACGAAACAAGCTGTTTTAGACCGAAACGAGCTAAATCTGAACACATCGGTTTTACAAGTGTCCGTGTGATACGCGTCAAAACTTTTTCTCTTATAACTGCGCGAAAAGCATGTATTCGTGCTTAATACAACGAAACAAGCTGTTTTAGACCAAAACGAGCTAAATCTGAACACATCGGTTTTACAAGTGTCCGTGTGATACGCGTCAAACTTTTTCTCCTATAACTGCGCGAAAAGCATGTATTTTTGCTTAAAACAACTACACAAGCTGTTTTAGACCGAACGAGCTAAGTCTGAACACATCGGTTTTACAAGTGTCTGTGTGATACTCAAAACTTTTTCTGTTATAACTGCGCGAAAAGCATGTATTCGTGCTTAATACAACGAAACAAGCTGTTTTACATCGAAACGAGCTAAATCTGAACACATCGGTTTTACAAGTGTCTGTGTGATACGCTCAAATCTTTTTCTCCTATAACTGCGCGAAAAGCATGTATTTTTGCTTAAAACAACTACACAAGCTGTTTTAGACCGAACGAGCTAAGTCTGAACACATCGGTTTTACAAGTGTCTGTGTGATACTCAAAACTTTTTCTGTTATAACTGCGCGAAAAGCATGTATTCGTGCTTAATACAACGAAACAAGCTGTTTTACATCGAAACGAGCTAAATCTGAACACATCGGTTTTACAAGTGTCCATGTGATAGGCGTCAGAAATTTTTCTCTTATAACTGCGCGAAAAGCATGTATTCTTGCTTAAAACAATGAAACAAGCTGTTTTAGACCCAAACGAGTTAAATCTGAACACATCGGTTTTACAAGTGTCCGTGTGATACGCGTCAAAACTTTTTCTCTTGTAACGGCGCGAAAAGCATGTATTCGTGCTTAATACAACGAAACAAGCAGTTTTAGACCGAAACGAGCTAAATTTGAACACATCGGTTTTACAAGTGTCCGTGTGATACGCGTCAAACTTTTTCTCCTATAACTGCGCGAAAAGCATGTATTTTT
>JARKHS020036584.1:0-88297 GCA_030143305.2 Amblyomma americanum | reverse complement strand
GAGTTTCTCAAAGGCGGCGTTTCTCCTACGCGGAGTGTCTCCAACGCGGAGTTTCTCAAATGCAGAGTATCTCCAGCGCGGAGTTTCTCAAGCGCGGAGCTTCTCCAGCGCGCACTTTCTCCAGCGCGAACTTTCTCCAACACCGACTTTCTCCAACACGAAGTTTCTCCAACGCGGAGTTTCTCCAACGCGGAGTTTCTCCAGCGCGGAGTTTCTCCAATGCGGAGTTTCTCCAACGCGGAGTTTCTCCAACGCGGAGTTTCTCCAGCGCGGAGTTTCTCCAACACAGAGTTCCTTCAACACGGAGTTTCTCCAAAACGCAGTTTCTCCAACGCGGAGTTTCTCCAAGGCGGAGTTTCGCCAGCGCGGAGTTCCTCCAGCGCAGAGTGTCTCCAGCGCGGAGTTTCTCCAGCCCGGAGTTTGTCCAGCGCAGTTTCTCTAGCGCGGTGTTTCTCCAGCGCGGAGTTTCTCCAATACCGAGTTTCTCCAACACGGACTTTCTCCAGCACGGACAGTCTCCTTCGCAGAGTTTCTCCAATGCGGAGTTTCTCAAACGCGGAGTTTCTCCAGAGCGGAGTTTCTCCAGCGTGGAGTGTCTCCTGCGCGGAGTTTCTCCAGCTTGGACTTTCTCCAGCGCCGACTTTCTCCAACACGGACTTTCTCCAGAGCGGAGTTTCTCCAGCCCGGAGTTTGTCCAGCGCAGTTTCTCTAGCGCGGTGTTTCTCCAGCGCGGAGTTTCTCCAATACCGAGTTTCTCCAACACGGACTTTCTCCAGCACGGACAGTCTCCTTCGCAGAGTTTCTCCAATGCGGAGTTTCTCAAACGCGGAGTTTTTACAGCGCGGAGTTTCTCCAGCGTGGAGTGTCTCCTGCGCGGAGTTTCTTCAGCTGGGACTTTCTCCAGCGCCGACTTTCTCCAACACGGACTTTCTCCAGCGCGGAGTTTCTCAAAGGCGGAGTTTCTCCAACACGGAGTGTCTCCAACGTGGAGCTTCTCTAGCCCGGACTTTCTCCAGCGCGGAGTTTCTCCAGCGCGGAGTATCTCCAGCGCGGAGTATCTCCAGCACGGAGTTTCTCCAGCACGGAATTTCTCCAAAACGGAGTTTCTCCAACTCGTAGTTTCTCCAACACGGACTTTCTCCAGCGCGGCGTTTCTCAAAGGCGGACTTTCTCCTACGCCGAGTGTCTCCAACGCGGAGTTTCTCAAATGCGGAGTTTCTCCAGCGCGGAGTTTCTCAAGCGCGGAGCTTTTCCAGCGCGCACATTCTCCAGCGCGAACTTTCTCCAACACTGACTTTCTCCAACACGAAGTTTCTCCAACGCGGAGTTTCTCCAGCCCGGAGTTTCTCCAGCGCAGTTTCTCTAGCGCGGTGTTTCTCCAGCGCGGAGTTTCTCCAACACCGAGTTTCTCCAACACGGACTTTCTCCAGCACGGACTTTCTCCTTCGCAAAGTTTCTCCAACGCGGAGTTTCTCAAACGCGGAGTTTCTCCAGCGTGGAGTGTCTCCTGCGCGGAGTTTCTCCAGCTTGGACTTTCTCCAGCGCCGACTTTCTCCAACACGGACTTTCTCCAGCGCGGAGTTTCTCAAAGGCGGAGTTTCTCCAACACGGAGTGTCTCCAACGTGGAGTTTCTCTAGCGCGGACTTTCTCCAGCGCGGAGTTTCTCCAGCGCGGAGTATCTCCAGCGCGGAGTATCTCCAGCACGGAGTTTCTCCAGCACGGAATTTCTCCAAAACGGAGTTTCTCCAACTCGTAGTTTCTCCAACACGGACTTTCTCCAGCGCGGAGTTTCTCAAAGGCGGACTTTCTCCTACGCCGAGTGTCTCCAACGCGGAGTTTCTCAAATGCGGAGTTTCTCCAGCGCGGAGTTTCTCAAGCGCTTAGTTATTCCAGCGCGCACTTTCTCCAGCGCGAACTTTCTCCAACACCGACTTTCTCCAACACGGACTTTCTCCAACGCGGAGTTTCTCCAACGCGGAGTTTCTCCAGCGCGGAGTTTCTCCAATGCGGAGTTTCTAAAACGCGGAGTTTCTCCAACGCGGAGTTTCTCCAGCGCGGAGTTTCTCCAACACAGAGTTCCGTCAACACGCAGTTTCTCCAACACGCAGTTTCTCCAACGCGGAGTTTCTCCAAGGCGGAGTTTCTCCAGCGCAGAGTACCTCCAGCGCAGAGTTTCTCCAGCGCGGAGTTTCTCCAGCCCGGAGTTTGTCCAGCGCAGTTTCTCTAGCGCGGTGTTTCTCCAACGCGGACTTTCTCCAGCACGGAATTTCTCCAACACGGAGTTTCTACAACTCGGAGTTTCTACAACACGGACTTTCTCCAACACGGACTTTCTCCAGCGCAGAGTTAAACGCGGAGTTTCTCCAACGCGAAATTTCTCCAGCGCAGAGTTTCTCCAGCGCGGAGTTTCTCCAACACGGACTCTCTCCAGCGCGGAGTTTCTCCTTCGCGGAGTGTCTCCAACGCGGAGTTTCTCCAGCGCGGAGTTTCTCCAATGCGGAGTTTCTCCAACGCAGAGTTTCTCTAACGCGGAGTTTCTCCAACGCGGAGTTTCTCCAGCGTGGAGTTTCTCCAATGCGGAGTTTCTCCAACGCTGGAGTTTCTAAAACGCGGAGTTTCTCCAGCGCGAAGTTTCTCCAACACAGAGTTCCTTCAACACGGAGTTTCTCCAACACGCAGTTTCTCCAACGCGGAGTTTCTCCAAGGCGGTGTTTCTCCAGCGCGGAGTTCCTCCAGCGCAGAGTTTCTCCAGAGCGGAGTTTCTCCAGCCCGGAGTTTCTCCAGCGCAGTTTCTCTAGCGCGGTGTATCTCCAGCGCGGAGTTTCTCCAACACCGAGTTACTCCAACACGGACTTTCTCCAGCACGGACTTTCTACTTCGCAGAGTTTCTCCAACGCGGAGTTTCTCAAACGCTGAGTTTCTCCAGAGCGGAGTTTCTCCAGCGGGGAGTGTCTCCTGCGCGGAGTTTCTCCAGCTTGGACTTTCTCCAGCGCCGACTTTCTCCAACACGGACTTTCTCCAGCACGGAGTTTCTCCAACACGGATTTTCTCCAACATTGAGTTTCTCCAGCGTGGAGTTTCTCCAGCGCGGAGTTTCTCAGCTTGGACTTTCTCCAGCGCCGACTTTCTCTAACACGGACTTTCTCCAGCGCGGAGTTTCTCCAGCGCGGAGCATCTCCAGCGCGGAGTTTCTCCAACGCGGAGTTTCTCCAGTGCGGAGTTTCTTCAACACAGAGTTCCTTCAACACGGAGTTTCTCCAACACGCAGTTTCTCCAACGCGGAGTTTCTCCAAGGCGGTGTTTCTCCAGCGCGGAGTTCCTCCAGCGCAGAGTTTCTCCAGAGCGGAGTTTCTCGAGCGCAGTTTCTCTAGCGCGGTGTTTCTCCAGCACGGACTTTCTACTTCGCAGAGTTTCTTCAACGCGGAGTTTCTCCAACGCGGAGTTTCTCCAATGCGGACTTTCTCCAGCACGGAATTTCTCCAACACAGAGTTTCTACAACTCGGAGTTTCTTAAACGCGGAGTTTCTCCAACGCGAAGTTTCTCCAGCGCGGAGTTTCCCCAGCGCGGAGTATCTCCAGCGCGGAGTTTCTCCAGCGCGGAATTTCTCCCACACGGAGTTTCTCCAACTCGGAGTTTCTCCAACACGGACTCTCTCCAGCGCGGAGTTTCTCCTTCGCGGAGTGTCTCCAACGCGGAGTTTCTCAAATGCGGAGTTTCTCCAGCGCCTAGTTTCTCAAGCGTGGAGTTTCTCCAGCGCGCACTTTCTCCAGCGCGAACTTTCTCCAACACCGACTTTCTCCAACACAGAGTTCCTTCAACACGGAGTTTCTCCAACACGCAGTTTCTCCAACGCGGAGTTTCTCCAAGGCGGTGTTTCTCCAGCGCGGAGTTCCTCCAGCGCAGAGTTTCTCCAGAGCGGAGTTTCTCCAGCCCGGAGTTTCTCCAGCGCTGTTTCTCTAGCGCGGTGTATCTCCAGCGCGGAGTTTCTACTTCGCAGAGTTTCTCCAACGCTGAGTTTCTCCAGAGCGGAGTTTCTCCAGCGTGGTGTCTCCTGCGCGGAGTTTCTCCAGCTTGGACTTTCTCCAGCGCCGACTTTCTCCAACACGGACTTTCTCCAACGCGGAGTTTCTCAAATGCGGAGTTTCTCCAGCGTGGAATTTCTCCAGCGCGGACTTTCTCCAGCGCGGAGTTTCTCCAGCGCGGAGTTTCTCCAACTCGTAGTTTCTCCAACACGGACTTTCTCCAGCGCGGAGTTTCTCAAAGGCGGAGTTTCTCCTACGCGGAGTGTCTCCAACGCGGAGTTTCTCAAATGCAGAGTATCTCCAGCGCGAACTTTCTCCAACACCGACTTTCTCCAACACGAAGTTTCTCCAACGCGGAGTTTCTCCAACGCGGAGTTTCTCCAGCGCGGAGTTTCTCCAATGCGGAGTTTCTCCAACGCGGAGTTTCTCCAACGCGGAGTTTCTCCAGCGCGAGTTTCTCCAACACAGAGTTCCTTCAACACGGAGTTTCTCCAAAACGCAGTTTCTCCAACGCGGAGTTTCTCCAAGGCGGAGTTTCGCCAGCGCGGAGTTCCTCCAGCGCACAGTGTCTCCAGCGCGGAGTTTCTCCAGCCCGGAGTTTGTCCAGCGCAGTTTCTCTAGCGCGGTTTCTCCAGCGCGGAGTTTCTCCAATACCGAGTTTCTCCAACACGGACATTCTCCAGCACGGACAGTCTCCTTCGCAGAGTTTCTCCAATGCGGAGTTTCTCAAACGCGGAGTTTCTCCAGAGCGGAGTTTCTCCAGCGTGGAGTGTCTCCTGCGCGGAGTTTCTCCAGCTTGGACTTTCTCCAGCGCCGACTTTCTCCAACACGGACTTTCTCCAGAGCGGAGTTTCTCCAGCCCGGAGTTTGTCCAGCGCAGTTTCTCTAGCGCGGTGTTTCTCCAGCGCGGAGTTTCTCCAATACCGAGTTTCTCCGACATGGACTTTCTCCAGCACGGACTTTCTACTTCGCAGAGTTTCTCCAACGCGGAGTTTCTCAAACGCGGAGTTTTTCCAGCGCGGAGTTTCTCCAGCGTGGAGTGTCTCCTGCGCGGAGTTTCTCCAGCTTGGACTTTCTCCAGCGCCGACTTTCTCCAACACGGACTTTCTCCAGCGCGGAGTTTCTCAAAGGCGGAGTTTCTCCAACACGGAGTGTCTCCAACGTGGAGTTTCTCTAGCGCGGACTTTCTCCAGCGCGGAGTTTCTCCAGCGCGGAGTATCTCCAGCGCGGAGTATCTCCAGCACGGAGTTTCTCCAGCACGGAATTTCTCCAAAACGGAGTTTCTCCAACTCGTAGTTTCTCCAACACGGACTTTCTCCAGCGCGGAGTTTCTCAAAGGCGGACTTTCTCCTACGCCGAGTGTCTCCAACGCGGAGTTTCTCAAATGCGGAGTTTCTCCAGCGCGGAGTTTCTCAAGCGCGGAGCTTTTCCAGCGCGGAGCTTTTCCAGCGCGCACATTCTCCAGCGCGAACTTTCTCCAACACCGACTTTCTCCAACACGAAGTTTCTCCAACGCGGAGTTTCTCCAGCCCGGAGTTTCTCCAGCGCAGTTTCTCTAGCGCGGTGTTTCTCCAGCGCGGAGTTTCTCCAACACCGAGTTTCTCCAACACGGACTTTCTCCAGCACGGACTTTCTCCTTCGCAAAGTTTCTCCAACGCGGAGTTTCTCAAACGCGGAGTTTCTCCAGCGTGGAGTGTCTCCTGCGCGGAGTTTCTCCAGCTTGGACTTTCTCCAGCGCCGACTTTCTCCAACACGGACTTTCTCCAGCGCGGAGTTTCTCAAAGGCGGAGTTTCTCCAACACGGAGTGTCTCCAACGTGGAGTTTCTCTAGCGCGGACTTTCTCCAGCGCGGAGTTTCTCCAGCGCGGAGTATCTCCAGCGCGGAGTATCTCCAGCACGGAGTTTCTCCAGCACGGAATTTCTCCAAAACGGAGTTTCTCCAACTCGTAGTTTCTCCAACACGGACTTTCTCCAGCGCGGAGTTTCTCAAAGGCGGACTTTCTCCTACGCCGAGTGTCTCCAACGCGGAGTTTCTCAAATGCGGAGTTTCTCCAGCGCGGAGTTTCTCAAGCGCGGAGTTTCTCCAGCGCGCACTTTCTCCAGCGCGAACTTTCTCCAACACCGACTTTCTCCAACACGAAGTTTCTCCAACGCGGAGTTTCTTCAGCCCGGAGTTTCTCCAGCGCAGTTTCTCTAGCGCGGTGTTTCTCCAGCGCGGAGTTTCTCCAACACCGGTTTCTCCAACACGGACTTTCTCCAGCACGGACTTTCTCCTTCGCAGAGTTTCTCCAACGCGGAGTTTCTCAAACGCGGAGTTTCTCCAGCGTGCAGTGTCTCCTGCGCGGAGTTTCTCCAGCTTGGACTTTCTCCAGCGCCGACTTTCTCCAACACGGACTTTCTCCAGCGCGGAGTTTCTCCAGTGCGGAGTATCTCCAGCGCGGAGTTTCTCCAACACGGCAGTTCTCCAGCACGAAGTTTCTCCAACACGGATTTTCTCCAACATTGAGTTTCTCCAGCGTGGAGTTTCTCCAGCGCGGAGATTCTCCAGCTTGGACTTTCTCCAGCGCCGACTTTCTCTAACACGGACTTTCTCCAGCGCGGAGTTTCTCCAGCGCGGAGTATCTCCAGCGCGGAGTTTCTCCAGCGCGGAGTTTCTCCATCGTGGAGTTTCTCCAGCGCGGAGTTTCTGAAACACGGAGTTTCTCCAACGCGGAGTTTCTCCAGCGCGGAGTTTCTCCATCGTGGAATTTCCCAGTCGCGGAGTTTCTCAAACACGGAGTTTCTCCAGCGCGGAGTTTCTCCAGCGCGGAGTTTCTCCAGCGCGGAGGTTCATCAACGCGGAGTCTCTCCAGCGCGGAGTTTCTCCAGCGCGGAGTTTCTCCAGCGCTGAGTTTCTCCAGCGCGGAGTTTCTCCAGCGCGGAGTTTCTCCTAACGCGGAGTTTCTCCAACGCGGAGTTTCTCCAACGCGGAGTTTCTCCAGCACGGAGTTTCTCCAGCGCAGAGTTAAACGCGGAGTTTCTCCAGCGCGAAGTTTCTCCAGCGCAGAGTTTCTCCAGCGCGGAGTTTCTCCAGCACGGACTTTCTCCAGCGCGGAGTTTCTCCATCGCGGAGTTTCTCCAACGCGGAGTTTCTCAAGCGCGGAGTTTCTCCAATGCGGAGTTTCTCCAACGCGGAGTTTCTCTAACGCGGAGTTTCTCCAGCGCGGAGTTTCTCCAACACAGAGTTCCTTCAACACGGAGTTTCTCCAACACGCAGTTTCTCCAACGCAGAGTTTCTCCAAGGCGGAGTTTCTCCAGCGCGGAGTTCCTCCAGCGCAGAGTTTCTCCAGAGCGGAGTTTCTCCAGCCCGGAGTTTCTCCAGCGCAGTTTCTCTAGCGCGGTGCTTCTCCAGCGCGGAGTTTCTCCAACACCGAGTTTCTCCAACACGGACTTTCTCCAGCACGGACTTTCTACTTCGCAGAGTATCTCCAGCGCGGAGTATCTCCAGCACGGAATTTCTCCAAAACGGAGTTTCTCCAACTCGTAGTTTCTCCAACACGGACTTTCTCCAGCGCGGAGTTTCTCAAAGGCGGACTTTCTCCTACGCCGAGTGTCTCCAACGCGGAGTTTCTCAAATGCGGAGTTTCTCCAGCGCGGAGTTTCTCAAGCGCGGAGTTTTTCCAGCGCGCACTTTCTCAAGCGCGAACTTTCTCCAACACCGACTTTCTCCAACACGAAGTTTCTCCAACGCGGAGTTTCTTCAGCCCGGAGTTTCTCCAGCGCAGTTTCTCTAGCGCGGTGTTTCTCCAGCGCGGAGTTTCTCCAACACCGAGTTTCTCCAACACGGACTTTCTCCAGCACGGACTTTCTCCTTCGCAAAGTTTCTCCAACGCGGAGTTTCTCAAACGCGGAGTTTCTCCAGCGTGGAGTGTCTCCTGCGCGGAGTTTCTCCAGCTTGGACTTTCTCCAGCGCCGACTTTCTCCAACACGGACTTTCTCCAGCGCGGAGTTTCTCCAGTGCGGAGTATCTCCAGCGCGGAGTTTCTCCAACACGGTGGTTCTCCAGCACGAAGTTTCTCCAACACGGATTTTCTCCAACATTGAGTTTCTCCAGCGTGGAGTTTCTCCAGCACGGAGATTCTCCAGCTTGGACTTTCTCCAGCGCCGACTTTCTCTAACACGGACTTTCTCCAGCGCGGAGTTTCTCCAGCGCGGAGTATCTCCAGCGCGGAGTTTCTCCAGCGCGGAGTTTCTCCATCGTGGAGTTTCTCCAGTGCGGAGTTTCTCCAGCGCGGACTTTCTCCAATGCGGAGTTTCTCCAACGCGGAGTTTCTCCAGCGCGGATTTTCTCCATCGTGGAATTTCCCCAGTACGGAGTTTCTCAAACACGGAGTTTCTCCTGCGCGGAGTTTCTCCAGCGCGGAGTTCCTCCAGCGCAGAGTTTCTCCTGAGCGGAGTTTCTCCAGCCCGGAGTTTCTCCAGCGCAGTTTCTCTAGCGCGGTGCTTCTCCAGCGTGGAGTTTCTCCAACACCGAGTTTCCCCAACACGGAATTTCTCCAGCACGGACTTTCTACTTCGCAGAGTTTCTCCAACGCGGAGTTTCTCAAACGTGGAGTTTATCCAGCGCGGAGTTTCTCGAGCGTGGAGTGTCTCCTGCGCTGAGTTTCTCCAGCTTGGACTTTCTCCAGCGCCGACTTTCTCCAACACGGACTTTCTCCAGCGCGGAGATTCTCAAAGGCGGAGTTTCTCCAACACGGATTGTCTTCAATGCGGAGTTTCTCAAATGCGGAGTTTCTCCAGCGTGGAGTTTCTCCAGCGCGGACTTTCTCCAGCGCGGAGTTTCTCCACCGCGGAGTATCTCCAGCGCGGAGTTTCTCCAGCACGGAATTTCTCCAACACGGAGTTTCTCCAACTCGTAGTTTCTCCAACACGGACTTTCTCCAGCGCGGAGTTTCTCAAAGGCGGAGTTTCTCCTACGCGGAGTGTCTCCAACGCGGAGTTTCTCAAATGCGGAGTTTCTCCAGCGCGGAGTTTCTCAAGCGCGGAGTTTTTTCCAGCGCGCACTTTCTCCAGCGCGAACTTTCTCCAACACCGACTTTCTCCAACACGAAGTTTCTCCAACGCGGAGTTTCTCCAACGCGGAGTTTCTCCAGCGCGGAGTTTCTCCAATGCGGAGTTTCTCCAACGCGGAGTTTCTCCAGCGCGGAGTTTCTCCAACACAGAGTTCCGTCAACACGCAGTTTCTCCAACACGCAGTTTCTCCAACGCGGAGTTTCTCCAAGGCGGAGTTTCTCCAGCGCAGAGTACCTCCAGCGCAGAGTTTCTCCAGCGCGGAGTTTCTCCAGCCCGGAGTTTGTCCAGCGCAGTTTCTCTAGCGCGGTGTTTCTCAAGCGCGGAGTTTCTCAAATGCGGAGTTTCTCCAACGCGGAGTTTCTCCAACGCGGAGTTTCTCCAGCGCGGAGTTTCTCCAACACAGAGTTCCGTCAACACGCAGTTTCTCCAACACGCAGTTTCTCCAACCCGGAGTTTCTCCAAGGCGGACTTTCTCCAGCGCGGAGTACCTCCATCGCAGAGTTTCTCCAACGCGGAGTTTCTCAAACGCGGAGTTTCTCCAGCGCGGAGATTCTCCAGCGTGGACTGTCTCCAGCGCGGAGTTTCTCCAGCTTGGACTTTCTCCAGCACCGACTTTCTCCAACACGGACTTTCTCCAGAGCGGAGTTTCTCCAGCCCGGAGTTTCTCCAGCACAGTTTCTCTAGCGCGGTGTTTCTCCAGCGCGGAGTTTCTCCAGCACCGAGTTTCTCCAACACGGAGTTTTTCCAGCGCGGAGTTTCTCCAGCGTGGAGTGTCTCCTGCGCGGAGTTTCTCCAGCTTGGACTTTCTCCAGCGCCGACTTTCTCCAACACGGACTTTCTCCAGCGCGGAGTTTCTCAAAGGCGGAGTTTCTCCAACACGGAGTGTCTCCAACGCGGAGTTTCTCAAATGCGGAGTTTCTCAAATGCGGAGTTTCTCCAGCGTGGAGTTTCTCCAGCGTGGACTTTCTCCAGCGCGGAGTTTCTCCAGCGCGGACTCTCTCCAGCGCGGAGTTTCTCCAGCACAGAATTTCTCCAACACGGAGTTTCTCCAACTCGTAGTTTCTCCAACACGGACTTTCTCCAGCGCTGAGTTTCTCAAAGGCAGAGTTTCTCCTACGCCGAGTGTCTCCAACGCGGAGTTTCTCAAACGCGGAGTTTCTCCAGCGTGGAGTGTCTCCTGCGCGGAGTTTCTCCAGCTTGGACTTTCTCCAGCGCCGACTTTCTCCAACACGGACTTTCTCCAGCGCGGAGTTTCTCCAGTGCGGAGTATCTCCAGCGCGGAGTTTCTCCAACACGGTGGTTCTCCAGCACGAAGTTTCTCCAACACGGATTTTCTCCAACATTGAGTTTCTCCAGCGTGGAGTTTCTCCAGCACGGAGATTCTCCAGCTTGGACTTTCTCCAGCGCCGACTTTCTCTAACACGGACTTTCTCCAGCGCGGAGTTTCTCCAGCGCGGAGTATCTCCAGCGCGGAGTTTCTCCAGCGCGGAGTTTCTCCATCGTGGAGTTTCTCCAGTGCGGAGTTTCTCCAGCGCGGACTTTCTCCAACGCGGAGTTTCTCCAACGCGGAGTTTCTCCAGCGCGGATTTTCTCCATCGTGGAATTTCCCCAGTACGGAGTTTCTCAAACACGGAGTTTCTCCTGCGCGGAGTTTCTCCAGCGCGGAGTTCCTCCAGCGCAGAGTTTCTCCTGAGCGGAGTTTCTCCAGCCCGGAGTTTCTCCAGCGCAGTTTCTCTAGCGCGGTGCTTCTCCAGCGTGGAGTTTCTCCAACACCGAGTTTCTCCAACACGGACTTTCTCCAGCACGGACTTTCTACTTCGCAGAGTTTCTCCAACGCGGAGTTTCTCAAACGCGGAGTTTATCCAGCGCGGAGTTTCTCGAGCGTGGAGTGTCTCCTGCGCTGAGTTTCTCCAGCTTGGACTTTCTCCAGCGCCGACTTTCTCCAACACGGACTTTCTCCAGCGCGGAGATTCTCAAAGGCGGAGTTTCTCCAACACGGATTGTCTTCAATGCGGAGTTTCTCAAATGCGGAGTTTCTCCAGCGTGGAGTTTCTCCAGCGCGGACTTTCTCCAGCGCGGAGTTTCTCCACCGCGGAGTATCTCCAGCGCGGAGTTTCTCCAGCACGGAATTTCTCCAACACGGAGTTTCTCCAACTCGTAGTTTCTCCAACACGGACTTTCTCCAGCGCGGAGTTTCTCAAAGGCGGAGTTTCTCCTACGCGGAGTGTCTCCAACGCGGAGTTTCTCAAATGCGGAGTTTCTCCAGCGCGGAGTTTCTCAAGCGCGGAGTTTTTTCCAGCGCGCACTTTCTCCAGCGCGAACTTTCTCCAACACCGACTTTCTACAACACGAAGTTTCTCCAACGCGGAGTTTCTCCAACGCGGAGTTTCTCCAGCGCGGAGTTTCTCCAATGCGGAGTTTCTCCAACGCGGAGTTTCTCCAGCGCGGAGTTTCTCCAATCGCGGAGTTTCTCCAACGCGGAGTTTCTCCAAGGCGGAGTTTCTCCAGCGCAGAGTACCTCCAGCGCAGAGTTTCTCCAGCGCGGAGTTTCTCCAGCCCGGAGTTTGTCCAGCGCAGTTTCTCTAGCGCGGTGTTTCTCAAGCGCGGAGTTTCTCAAATGCGGAGTTTCTCCAACGCGGAGTTTCTCCAACGCGGAGTTTCTCCAGCGCGGAGTTTCTCCAACACAGAGTTCCGTCAACACGCAGTTTCTCCAACACGCAGTTTCTCCAACCCGGAGTTTCTCCAAGGCGGACTTTCTCCAGCGCGGAGTACCTCCATCGCAGAGTTTCTCCAACGCGGAGTTTCTCAAACGCGGAGTTTCTCCAGCGCGGAGATTCTCCAGCGTGGACTGTCTCCAGCGCGGAGTTTCTCCAGCTTGGACTTTCTCCAGCACCGACTTTCTCCAACACGGACTTTCTCCAGAGCGGAGTTTCTCCAGCCCGGAGTTTCTCCAGCACAGTTTCTCTAGCGCGGTGTTTCTCCAGCGCGGAGTTTCTCCAGCACCGAGTTTCTCCAACACGGAGTTTTTCCAGCGCGGAGTTTCTCCAGCGTGGAGTGTCTCCTGCGCGGAGTTTCTCCAGCTTGGACTTTCTCCAGCGCCGACTTTCTCCAACACGGACTTTCTCCAGCGCGGAGTTTCTCAAAGGCGGAGTTTCTCCAACACGGAGTGTCTCCAACGCGGAGTTTCTCATATGCGGAGTTTCTCAAATGCGGAGTTTCTCCAGCGTGGAGTTTCTCCAGCGTGGACTTTCTCCAGCGCGGAGTTTCTCCAGCGCGGACTATCTCCAGCGCGGAGTTTCTCCAGCACAGAATTTCTCCAACACGGAGTTTCTCCAACTCGTAGTTTCTCCAACACGGACTTTCTCCAGAGCTGAGTTTCTCAAAGGCAGAGTTTCTCCTACGCCGAGTGTCTCCAACGCGGAGTTTCTCAAATGCGGAGTTTCTCCAGCGCGGAGTTTCTCAAGCGCGGAGTTTCTCCAGCGCGCACTTTCTCCAGCGCGAACTTTCTCCAACACCGACTTTCTCGAACACGAAGTTTCTCCAACGCGGAGTTTCTCCAACGTGGAGTTTCTCCAGCGCGGAGTTTCTCCAATGCAGTTTCTCCAGCGCGGAGTTTCTCCAACACATAGTTCCTTCAACACGGAGTTTCTCCAACTCGCAGTTTCTAAAACGCGGAGTTTCTCCAAGGCGGAGTTTCTCCAGCGCGGAGTTCCTCCAGCGCAGAGTTTCTCCAGCGCGGAGTTTCTCCAGCCCGGAGTTTCTCCAGCGCAGTTTCTCAAGCGCGGTGTTTCTCCAGCGCGGATTTTCTCCAACACCGAGTTTCTACAACACGGACTTTCTCCAGCACGGACTTTCTCCTTCGCAGAGTTTCTCCAACGCGGAGTTTCTCAAACGCGGAGTTTCTCCAGCGCGGAGTTTCTCCAGTGTGGAGTGTCTCCTGCGCGGAGATTCTCCAGCTTGGACTTTCTCCAGCGCAGTTTCTCTAGCGCAGTGTTTCTCCAGCGCGGATTTTCTCCAACACCGAGTTTCTACAACACGGACTTTCTCCAGCACGGACTTTCTCCTTCGCAGAGTTTCTCCAACGCGGAGTTTCTCAAACGCGGAGTTTCTCCAGCGCGGAGTTTCTCCAGCGTGGAGTGTCTCCTTCGCGGAGTTTCTCCAGCTTGGACTTTCTCCAGCGCCGACTTTCTCCAACATGGACTTTCTCCAATGCGGAGTTTCTCCAACGCAGAGTTTCTCTAACGCGGAGTTTCTCCAGCGCGGAGTTTCTCCAACACAGAGTTCCTTCAACACGGAGTTTCTCCAACACGCAGTTTCTCCAACGCAGAGTTTCTCCAAGGCGGTGTTTCTCCAGCGCGGAGTTTCTCCAGCGTGGAGTGTCTCCTGCGCGGAGTTTCTCCAGCTTGGACTTTCTCCAGCGCCGACTTTCTCCAACACGGACTTTCTCCAGCGCGGAGTTTCTCCAGTGCGGAGTATCTCCAGCGCGGAGTTTCTCCAACACGGTGGTTCTCCAGCACGAAGTTTCTCCAACACGGATTTTCTCCAACATTGAGTTTCTCCAGCGTGGAGTTTCTCCAGCACGGAGATTCTCCAGCTTGGACTTTCTCCAGCGCCGACTTTCTCTAACACGGACTTTCTCCAGCGCGGAGTTTCTCCAGCGCGGAGTATCTCCAGCGCGGAGTTTCTCCAGCGCGGAGTTTCTCCATCGTGGAGTTTCTCCAGTGCGGAGTTTCTCCAGCGCGGACTTTCTCCAACGCGGAGTTTCTCCAACGCGGAGTTTCTCCAGCGCGGATTTTCTCCATCGTGGAATTTCCCCAGTACGGAGTTTCTCAAACACGGAGTTTCTCCTGCGCGGAGTTTCTCCAGCGCGGAGTTCCTCCAGCGCAGAGTTTCTCCTGAGCGGAGTTTCTCCAGCCCGGAGTTTCTCCAGCGCAGTTTCTCTAGCGCGGTGCTTCTCCAGCGTGGAGTTTCTCCAACACCGAGTTTCTCCAACACGGACTTTCTCCAGCACGGACTTTCTACTTCGCAGAGTTTCTCCAACGCGGAGTTTCTCAAACGCGGAGTTTATCCAGCGCGGAGTTTCTCGAGCGTGGAGTGTCTCCTGCGCTGAGTTTCTCCAGCTTGGACTTTCTCCAGCGCCGACTTTCTCCAACACGGACTTTCTCCAGCGCGGAGATTCTCAAAGGCGGAGTTTCTCCAACACGGATTGTCTTCAATGCGGAGTTTCTCAAATGCGGAGTTTCTCCAGCGTGGAGTTTCTCCAGCGCGGACTTTCTCCAGCGCGGAGTTTCTCCACCGCGGAGTATCTCCAGCGCGGAGTTTCTCCAGCACGGAATTTCTCCAACACGGAGTTTCTCCAACTCGTAGTTTCTCCAACACGCAGTTTCTCCAACGCGGAGTTTCTCCAAGGCGGAGTTTCTCCAGCGCAGAGTACCTCCAGCGCAGAGTTTCTCCAGCGCGGAGTTTCTCCAGCCCGGAGTTTGTCCAGCGCAGTTTCTCTAGCGCGGTGTTTCTCCAGCGCGGAGTTTCTCCAATGCGGAGTTTTTCCAACGCGGAGTTTCTCCAACGCGGAGTTTCTCCAGCGCGGAGTTTCTCAAAGGCGGAGTTTCTCCTACGCGGAGTGTCTCCAACGCGGAGTTTCTCAAATGCGGAGTTTCTCCAGCGCGGAGTTTCTCAAGCGCGGATTTTTTTCCAGCGCGCACTTTCTCCAGCGCGAACTTTCTCCAACACCGACTTTCTCCAACACGAAGTTTCTCCAACGCGGAGTTTCTCCAACGCGGAGTTTCTCCAGCGCGGAGTTTCTCCAATGCGGAGTTTCTCCAACGCGGAGTTTCTCCAGCGCGGAGTTTCTCCAACACAGAGTTCCGTCAACACGCAGTTTCTCCAACACGCAGTTTCTCCAACGCGGAGTTTCTCCAAGGCGGAGTTTCTCCAGCGCAGAGTACCTCCAGCGCAGAGTTTCTCCAGCGCGGAGTTTCTCCAGACCGGAGTTTGTCCAGCGCAGTTTCTCTAGCGCGGTGTTTCTCCAGCGCGGAGTTTCTCCAATGCGGAGTTTCTCCAACGCGGAGTTTCTCCAACGCGGAGTTTCTCCAGCGCGGAGTTTCTCCAACACAGAGTTCCGTCAACACGCAGTTTCTCCAACACGCAATTTCTCCAACCCGGAGTTTCTCCAAGGCGGACTTTCTCCAGCGCGGAGTACCTCCATCGCAGAGTTTCTCCAACGCGGAGTTTCTCAAACGCGGAGTTTCTCCAGCGCGGAGATTCTCCAGCGTGGACTGTCTCCTGCACGGAGTTTCTCCAGCTTGGACTTTCTCCAGCACCGACTTTCTCCAACACGGACTTTCTCCAGAGCGGAGTTTCTCCAGCCCGGAGTTTCTCCAGCACAGTTTCTCTAGCGCGGTGTTTCTCCAGCGCGGAGTTTCTCCAACACCGAGTTTCTCCAACACGGAGTTTTTCCAGCGCGGAGTTTCTCCAGCGTGGAGTGTCTCCAGCGCGGAGTTTCTCCAGCTTGGACTTTCTCCAGCGCCGACTTTCTCCAACACGGACTTTCTCCAGCGCGGAGTTTCTCAAAGGCGGAGTTTCTCCAACACGGAGTGTCTCCAACGCGGAGTTTCTCAAATGCGGAGTTTCTCAAATGCGGAGTTTATCCAGCGTGGAGTTCCTCCAGCGTGGACTTTCTCCAGCGCGGAGTTTCTCCAGCGCGGACTATCTCCAGCGCGGAGTTTCTCCAGCACAGAATTTCTCCAACACGGAGTTTCTCCAACTCGTAGTTTCTCCAACAGGGACTTTCTCCAGCGCGGAGTTTCTCAAAGGCAGAGTTTCTCCTACGCCGAGTGTCTCCAACGCGGAGTTTCTCAAATGCGGAGTTTCTCCAGCGCGGAGTTTCTCAAGCGCGGAGTTTCTCCAGCGCGAACTTTCTCCAACACCGACTTTCTCGAACACGAAGTTTCTCCAACGCGGAGTTTCTCCAACGCGGAGTTTACCAGCGCGGAGTTTCTCCAATGCAAAGTTTCTCCAGCGCGGAGTTTCTCCAACACATAGTTCCTTCAACACGGAGTTTCTCCAACTCGCAGTTTCTAAAACGCGGAGTTTCTCCAAGGCGGAGTTTCTCCAGCGCGGAGTTGCTCCAGCGCAGAGTTTCTCCAGCGCGGAGTTTCTCCAGCCCGGAGTTTCTCCAGCGCAGTTTCTCAAGCGCGGTGTTTCTCCAGCGCGGATTTTCTCCAACACCGAGTTTCTACAACACGGACTTTCTCCAGCACGGACTTTCTCCTTCGCAGAGTTTCTCCAACGCGGAGTTTCTCAAACGCGGAGTTTCTCCAGCGCGGAGTTTCTCCAGTGTGGAGTGTCTCCTGCGCGGAGATTCTCCAGCTTGGACTTTCTCCAGCGCAGTTTCTCTAGCGCGGTGTTTCTCCAGCGCGCATTTTCTCCAACACCGAGTTTCTACAACACGGACTTTCTCCAGCACGGACTTTCTCCTTCGCAGAGTTTCTCCAACGCGGAGTTTCTCAAACGCGGAGTTTCTCCAGCGCGGAGTTTCTCCAGCGTGGAGTGTCTCCTTCGCGGAGTTTCTCCAGCTTGGACTTTCTCCAGCGCCGACTTTCTCCAACACGGACTTTCTCCAGCGCGGAGTTTCTCAAAGGCGCAGTTTCTCCAACACGGAGTGTCTACAACGCGGAGTTTCTCAAATGAGGAGTTTCTCCAGCGCGCAGTTTCTCCAGCGCGGAGTATCTCCAGCGCGGAGTTTCTCCAGCACGGAATTTCTCCAACACGAAGTTTCTCCAACTCGTAGTTTCTCCAACACGGAATTTCTCCAGCGCGGAGTTTCTCAAAGGCGCAGTTTCTCCTACGTGGAGTGTCTCCAACGCGGAGTTTCTCAAACGCGGAGTTTCTCCAGCGCGGAGTTTCTCAAGCGCGGAGTTTCTCCAGCGCGCACTTTCTCCAGCGCGAACTTTCTCCAACACCGACTTTCTCCAACACGAAGTTTCTCCAACGCGGAGTTTCTCCAACGCGGAGTTTCTCCAGCGCAGAGTTTCTGCAATGCGGAGTTTCTCCAACGCGGGAGTTTCTCCAACGCGGAGTTTCTCCAGCGCGGAGTTTCTCCAACACATAGTTCCTTCAACACGGAGTTTCTCCAACACGCAGTTTCTCCAACGCGGAGTTTCTCCAAGGCGGAGTTTCTCCAGCGCGGAGTTTCTCCAGCGAGGAGTTTCTCCAGCCCGGAGTTTCTCCAGCGCAGTTTCTCTAGCGCGGTGTTTCTCCAGCGCGGAGTTTCTCCAACACCGAGTTTCTCCAACACGGACTTTCTCCTTCGCAAAGTTTCTCCAACGCGGAGTTTCTCCAACGCGGAGTTTCTCCAGCGCAGAGTTTCTGCAATGCGGAGTTTCTCCAACGCGGGAGTTTCTCCAACGCGGAGTTTCTCCAGCGCGGAGTTTCTCCAACACATAGTTCCTTCAACACGGAGTTTCTCCAACACGCAGTTTCTCCAACGCGGAGTTTCTCCAAGGCGGAGTTTCTCCAGCGGGGAGTTTCTCCAGCGAGGAGTTTCTCCAGCCCGGAGTTTCTCCAGCGCAGTTTCTCTAGCGCGGTGTTTCTCCAGCGCGGAGTTTCTCCAACACCGAGTTTCTCCAACACGGACTTTCTCCTTCGCAAAGTTTCTCCAACGCGGAGTTTCTCAAACGCGGAGTTTCTCCAGCGTGGAGTGTCTCCTGCGCGGAGTTTCTCCAGCTTGGACTTTCTCCAGCGCCGACTTTCTCCAACACGGACTTTCTCCAGCGCGGAGTTTCTCCAGTGCGGAGTATCTCCAGCGCGGAGTTTCTCCAACACGGTGGTTCTCCAGCACGAAGTTTCTCCAACACGGATTTTCTCCAACATTGAGTTTCTCCAGCGTGGAGTTTCTCCAGCACGGAGATTCTCCAGCTTGGACTTTCTCCAGCGCCGACTTTCTCTAACACGGACTTTCTCCAGCGCGGAGTTTCTCCAGCGCGGAGTATCTCCAGCGCGGAGTTTCTAAAGCGCGGAGTTTCTCCATCGTGGAGTTTCTCCAGTGCGGAGTTTCTCCAGCGCGGACTTTCTCCAACGCGGAGTTTCTCCAACGCGGAGTTTCTCCAGCGCGGATTTTCTCCATCGTGGAATTTGACCAGTACGGAGTTTCTCAAACACGGAGTTTCTCCTGCGCGGAGTATCTCCAGCGCGGAGTTCCTCCAGCGCAGAGTTTCTCCTGAGCGGAGTTTCTCCAGCCCGCAGTTTCTCCAGCGCAGTTTCTCTAGCGCGGTGCTTCTCCAGCGTGGAGTTTCTCCAACACCGAGTTTCTCCAACACGGACTTTCTCCAGCACGGACTTTCTACTTCGCAGAGTTTCTCCAACGCGGAGTTTCTCAAACGCGGAGTTTATCCAGCGCGGAGTTTCTCGAGCGTGGAGTGTCTCCTGCGCTGAGTTTCTCCAGCTTGGACTTTCTCCAGCGCCGACTTTCTCCAACACGGACTTTCTCCAGCGCGGAGATTCTCAAAGGCGGAGTTTCTCCAACACGGATTGTCTTCAATGCGGAGTTTCTCAAATGCGGAGTTTCTCCAGCGTGGAGTTTCTCCAGCGCGGACTTTCTCCAGCGCGGAGTTTCTCCACCGCGGAGTATCTCCAGCGCGGAGTTTCTCCAGCACGGAATTTCTCCAACACGGAGTTTCTCCAACTCGTAGTTTCTCCAACACGGACTTTCTCCAGCGCGGAGTTTCTCAAAGGCGGAGTTTCTCCTACGCGGAGTGTCTCCAACGCGGAGTTTCTCAAATGCGGAGTTTCTCCAGCGCGGAGTTTCTCAAGCGCGGAGTTTTTTCCAGCGCGCACTTTCTCCAGCGCGAACTTTCTCCAACACCGACTTTCTCCAACACGAAGTTTCTCCAACGCGGAGTTTCTCCAACGCGGAGTTTCTCCAGCGCGGAGTTTCTCCAATGCGGAGTTTCTCCAACGCGGAGTTTCTCCAGCGCGGAGTTTCTCCAACACAGAGTTCCGTCAACACGCAGTTTCTCCAACACGCAGTTTCTCCAACGCGGAGTTTCTCCAAGGCGGAGTTTCTCCAGCGCAGAGTACCTCCAGCGCAGAGTTTCTCCAGCGCGGAGTTTCTCCAGCCCGGAGTTTGTCCAGCGCAGTTTCTCTAGCGCGGTGTTTCTCCAGCGCGGAGTTTCTCCAATGCGGAGTTTCTCCAACGCGGAGTTTCTCCAACGCGGAGTTTCTCCAGCGCGGAGTTTCTCCAACACAGAGTTCCGTCAACACGCAGTTTCTCCAACACGCAGTTTCTCCAACCCGGAGTTTCTCCAAGGCGGACTTTCTCCAGCGCGGAGTACCTCCATCGCAGAGTTTCTCCAACGCGGAGTTTCTCAAACGCGGAGTTTCTCCAGCGCGGAGATTCTCCAGCGTGGACTGTCTCCTGCGCGGAGTTTCTCCAGCTTGGACTTTCTCCAGCACCGACTTTCTCCAACACGGACTTTCTCCAGAGCGGAGTTTCTCCAGCCCGGAGTTTCTCCAGCACAGTTTCTCTAGCGCGGTGTTTCTCCAGCGCGGAGTTTCTCCAACACCGAGTTTCTCCAACACGGAGTTTTTCCAGCGCGGAGTTTCTCCAGCGTGGAGTGTCTCCTGCGCGGAGTTTCTCCAGCTTGGACTTTCTCCAGCGCCGACTTTCTCCAACACGGACTTTCTCCAGCGCGGAGTTTCTCAAAGGCGGAGTTTCTCCAACACGGAGTGTCTCCAACGCGGAGTTTCTCAAATGCGGAGTTTCTCAAATGCGGAGTTTCTCCAGCGTGGAGTTTCTCCAGCGTGGACTTTCTCCAGCGCGGAGTTTCTCCAGCGCGGACTATCTCCAGCGCGGAGTTTCTCCAGCACAGAATTTCTCCAACACGGAGTTTCTCCAACTCGTAGTTTCTCCAACACGGACTTTCTCCAGCGCGGAGTTTCTCAAAGGCAGAGTTTCTCCTACGCCGAGTGTCTCCAACGCGGAGTTTCTCAAATGCGGAGTTTCTCCAGCGCGGAGTATCTCAAGCGCGGAGTTTCTCCAGCGCGCACTTTCTCCAGCGCGAACTTTCTCCAACACCGACTTTCTCGAACACGAAGTTTCTCCAACGCGGAGTTTCTCCAAGGCGGAGTTTCTCCAGCGCGGAGTTCCTCCAGCGCAGTTTCTCCAGCGCGGAGTTTCTCCAGCCCGGAGTTTCTCCAGCTCAGTTTCTCAAGCGCGGTGTTTCTCCAGCGCGGATTTTCTCCAACACCGAGTTTCTACAACATGGACTTTCTCCAGCACGGACTTTCTCCTTCGCAGAGTTTCTCCAACGCGGAGTTTCTCAAACGCGGAGTTTCTCCAGCGCGGAGTTTCTCCAGTGTGGAGTGTCTCCTGCGCGGAGATTCTCCAGCTTGGACTTTCTCCAGCGCAGTTTCTCTAGCGCGGTGTTTCTCCAGCGCGGATTTTCTCCAACACCGAGTTTCTACAACACGGACTTTCTCCAGCACGGACTTTCTCCTTCGCAGAGTTTCTCCAACGCGGAGTTTCTCAAACGCGGAGTTTCTCCAGCGCGGAGTTTCTCCAGCGTGGAGTGTCTCCTTCGCGGAGTTTCTCCAGCTTGGACTTTCTCCAGCGCCGACTTTCTCCAACACGGACTTTCTCCAGCGCGGAGTTTCTCAAAGGCGGAGTTTCTCCAACACGGAGTGTCTACAACGCGGAGTTTCTCAAATGAGGAGTTTCTCCAGCGCGCAGTTTCTCCAGCGCGGAGTATCTCCAGCGCGGAGTTTCTCCAGCACGGAATTTCTCCAACACGAAGTTTCTCCAACTCGTAGTTTCTCCAACACGGACTTTCTCCAGCGCGGAGTTTCTCAAAGGCGGAGTTTCTCCTACGTGGAGTGTCTCCAACGCGGAGTTTCTCAAACGCGGAGTTTCTCCAGCGCGGAGTTTCTCAAGCGCGGAGTTTCTCCAGCGCGCACTTTCTCCAGCGCGAACTTTCTCCAACACCGACTTTCTCCAACACGAAGTTTCTCCAACGCGGAGTTTCTCCAACGCGGAGTTTCTCCAGCGCAGAGTTTCTGCAATGCGGAGTTTCTCCAACGCGGGAGTTTCTCCAACGCGGAGTTTCTCCAGCGCGGAGTTTCTCCAACACATAGTTCCTTCAACACGGAGTTTCTCCAACACGCAGTTTCTCCAACGCGGAGTTTCTCCAAGGCGGAGTTTCTCCAGCGCGGAGTTCCTCCAGCGCAGAGGTTCTCCAGCGAGGAGTTTCTCCAGCCCGGAGTTTCTCCAGCGCAGTTTCTCTAGCGCGGTGTTTCTCCAGCGCGGAGTTTCTCCAACACCGAGTTTCTCCAACACGGACTTTCTCCAGCACGGACTTTCTCCTTCGCAGAGTTTCTCCAACGCGGAGTTTCTCAAACGCGGAGTTTCTCCAGCGCGGAGTTTCACCAGCGTGGAGTGTCTCCTGCGCGGAGTTTCTCCAGCTTGGACTTTCTCAAGCGCCGACATTCTCCAACACGAACTTTCTCCAGCGTGGAGTTTCTCCAGCGCGGAGATTCACCAGCTTGGACTTTCTCCAGCGCCGACTTTCCCTAACACGGACTTTCTCCAAAGCGGAGTTTCTCCAGCGCAGACTTTCTCTAGCAAGAAGTTTCGCCAGCGCGGAGTATCTCCAACACGGAGTTTCTCCAACTCGGAGTTTCTCCAATATGGACTTTCTCCAGCGCGGAGTTTCTCAAAGGCGGAGTTTCTCCAGCGTGGAGTTTCTCCAGCGCGGAGTTTCTCCAGCGCGGACTTTCTCCAGCGCGAACTTTCTCCAACACAGACTTTCTCCATCGCGAAGTTTCTCCAACGCGGAGCTTCTTCAACACAGAGTTTCTCCAACACGGAGTTTCTCCAGCGCGGAGTTTTTCCAACGCGGAGTTTCTCCAACGCGGACTTTCTTAAGCGCGGAATTTCTCCAACACGGAGTTAATACAACTCGGAGTTTCTCCAACACGGACTTTCTCCAACACGGACTTTCTCCAGCGCGGAGTTTGTCCAACGCGGAGTTTCTCCTACGCGAAGTTTCTCCAGCGCGGAGTTTCTCCAACGCGGAGTTTCTCTAGCGCGGAGTTTCTCCAACGCGGAGTTTCTCCAGCGCGGAGTTTCTCCAACAGGGAGTTTCTTCAACACAGAGTTTCTCCAACACGGAGTTTCTCCAGCGCGGAGCTTCTCCACCGTGGAGTTTCTCCAGCGCGGAGTTTCTCCAGCGCGGAGTTTCTCCATCGCCGAGTTTCTCCAGTGCGGAGTTTCTCACAGGCGGACTTTCTCCTACGCGGAGTGTCTCCAGCGCGGAGTTTCTCAAATGCGGAGTTTCTCCAGCGCGGAGTTTCTCAAGCGCGGAGTTTCTCCAGCGCGCACTTTCTCCAGCGCGAACTTTCTCCAACACCGACTTTCTCCAACACGAAGTTTCTCCAACGCGGAGTTTCTCCAGCCCGGAGTTTCTCCAGCGCAGTTTCTCTAGCGCGGTGTTTCTCCAGGGCGGAGTTTCTCCAACACCGAGTTTCTCCAACACGGACTTTCTCCAGCACGGACTTTCTCCTTCGCAGAGTTTCTCCAACGCGGAGTTTCTCAAACGCGGAGTTTCTCCAGCGTGGAGTGTCTCCTGCGCGGAGTTTCTCCAGCTTGGACTTTCTCCAGCGCCGACTTTCTCCAACACGGACTTTCTCCAGCGCGGAGTTTCTCCAGTGCGGAGTATCTCCAGCGCGGAGTTTCTCCAACACGGCGTTTCTCCAGCACGAAGTTTCTCCAACACGGATTTTCTCCAACATTGAGTTTATCCAGCGTGGAGTTTCTCCAGCGCGGAGATTCTCCAGCTTGGACTTTCTCCAGCGCCGACTTTCTCTAACACGGACTTTCTCCAGCGCGGAGTTTCTCCAGCGCGGAGTTTCTCCAACAAGGCGTTTCTCCAGCACGGAGTTTCTCCAAAACGGAGTTTCTCCAACGCGGAGTTTCTCCACCGTGGAGTTTCTCCAGCGCGGAGTTTCGCCAGCGCGGAGTTTCTCCATCGTGGAGTTTCTCCAGTGCGGAGTTTCTCCAGCGCGGACTTTCTCCAACGCGGAGTATCTCCAACGTGGAGTTTCTCCAGCGCGGAGTTTCTCCAATGCGGAGTTTCTCCAACGCGGAGTTTCTCCAACGCGGAGTTTCTGCAGCGCGGAGTTTCTCCAGCACAGAGTTCCTTCAACACGGAGTTTCTCCAACACGCAGTTTCTCCAACGCGGAGTTTCTCCAAGGCGGAGTTTCTCCAGCGCGGAGTTCCTCCAGCGCAGAGTTTCTCCAGACGCGGAGTTTCTCCAGCCCGGAGTTTCTCCAGCGCGGAGTTTCTCCAACACCGAGTTTCTCCAGCACGGACTTTCTCCAGCACGGACTTTCTACTTCGCAGAGTTTCTCCAACGCGGATTTTCTCAAACGCGGAGTTTCTCCAGCGCGGAGTTTCTCCAGCGTGGAGTGTCTCCTGCGCTGAGTTTCTCCAGCTTGGACTTTCTCCAGCGCCGACTTTCTCCAACACGGACTTTCTCCAACTCGTAGTTTCTCCAACACGGACTTTCTCCAGCGCGGAGTTTCTCAAAGGCGGAGTTTCTCCTAAGTGGAGTGTCTCCAACGCGGAGTTTCTCAAACGCGGAGTTTCTCCAGCGCGGAGTTTCTCAAGCGCGGAGTTTCTCCAGCGCGCACTTTCTCCAGCGCGAACTTTCTCCAACACCGACTTTCTCCAACACGAAGTTTCTCCAACGCGGAGTTTCTCCAACGCGGAGTTTCTCCAGCGCGGAGTTTCTCCAATGCGGAGTTTCTCCAACGCGGGAGTTTCTCCAACGCGGAGTTTCTCCAGCGCGGAGTTTCTCCAACACATAGTTCCTTCAACACGGAGTTTCTCCAACACGCAGTTTCTCCAACGCGGAGTTTCTCCAAGGCGGAGTTTCTCCAGCACGGAGTTCCTCCAGCGCAGAGTTTCTCCAGCGAGGAGTTTCTCCAGCCCGGAGTTTCTCCAGCGCAGTTTCTCTAGCGCGGTGTTTCTCCAGCGCGGAGTTTCTCCAACACCGAGTTTCTCCGACACGGACTTTCTCCAGCACGGACTTTCTCCTTCGCAGAGTTTCTCCAGCGTGGAGTGTCTCCTGCGCGGAGTTTCTCCAGCTTGGACTTTCTCAAGCGCCGACATTCTCCAACACGGACTTTCTCCAGCGCGGAGTTTCTCCAGTGCGGAGTATCTCCAGCGCGGAGTTTCTCCAACACGGCGTTTCTCCAGCACGGAGTTTCTCCAACACAGATTTTCTCCAACATTGAGTTTCTCCAGCGTGGAGTTTCTCCAGCGCGGAGATTCTCCAGCTTGGACTTTCTCCAGCGCCGACTTTCTCTAACACGGACTTTCTCCAACGCGGAGTTTCTCCAGCGCAGACTTTCTCTAGCAGGAAGTTTCGCCAGCGCGGAGTATCTCCAACACGGAGTTTCTCCAACTCGGAGTTTCTCCAACGTGGACTTTCTCCAGCGCGGAGTTTCTCAAAGGCGGAGTTTCTCCAGCGTGGAGTTTCTCCAGCGCGGAGTTTCTCCAGCGCGGACTTTCTCCAGCGCGAACTTTCTCCAACACGGACTTTATCCATCGCGAAGTTTCTCCAGCGCGGAGTTTCTCAAGCGCGGAGTTTCTCCAGCGCGCACTTTCTCCAGCGCGAACTTTCTCCAACACCGACTTTCTCCAACACGAAGTTTCTCCAACGCGGAGTTTCTCCAACGCGGAGTTTCTCCAGCGCAGAGTTTCTGCAATGCGGAGTTTCTCCAACGCGGGAGTTTCTCCAACGCGGAGTTTCTCCAGCGCGGAGTTTCTCCAACACATAGTTCCTTCAACACGGAGTTTCTCCAACACGCAGTTTCTCCAACGCGGAGTTTCTCCAAGGCGGAGTTTCTCCAGCGCGGAGTTCCTCCAGCGCAGAGTTTCTCCAGCGAGGAGTTTCTCCAGCCCGGAGTTTCTCCAGCGCAGTTTCTCTAGCGCGGTGTTTCTCCAGCGCGGAGTTTCTCCAACACCGAGTTTCTCCAACACGGACTTTCTCCAGCACGGACTTTCTCCTTCGCAGAGTTTCTCCAACGCGGAGTTTCTCAAACGCGGAGTTTCTCCAGCGCGGAGTTTCACCAGCGTGGAGTGTCTCCTGCGCGGAGTTTCTCCAGCTTGGACTTTCTCAAGCGCCGACATTCTCCAACACGGACTTTCTCCAGCGTGGAGTTTCTCCAGCGCGGAGATTCACCAGCTTGGACTTTCTCCAGCGCCGACTTTCCCTAACACGGACTTTCTCCAAAGCGGAGTTTCTCCAGCGCAGACTTTCTCTAGCAAGAAGTTTCGCCAGCGCGGAGTATCTCCAACACGGAGTTTCTCCAACTCGGAGTTTCTCCAATATGGACTTTCTCCAGCGCGGAGTTTCTCAAAGGCGGAGTTTCTCCAGCGTGGAGTTTCTTCAGCGCGGAGTTTCTCCAGCGCGGACTTTCTCCAGCGCGAACTTTCTCCAACACAGACTTTCTCCATCGCGAAGTTTCTCCAACGCGGAGCTTCTTCAACACAGAGTTTCTCCAACACGGAGTTTCTCCAGCGCGGAGTTTTTCCAACGCGGAGTTTCTCCA
Organism: Amblyomma americanum; assembly: GCA_030143305.2. Taxonomy (NCBI): domain Eukaryota; kingdom Metazoa; phylum Arthropoda; class Arachnida; order Ixodida; family Ixodidae; genus Amblyomma; species Amblyomma americanum. Next base: position 62,609 of record JARKHS020036584.1, on the reverse strand, counting down.
ACGCGGACTTTCTTAAGCGCGGAATTTCTCCAACACGGAGTTAATACAACTCGGAATTTCTCCAACACGGACTTTCTCCAACACGGACTTTCTCCAGCGCGGAGTTTGTCCAACGCGGAGTTTCTCCTACGCGAAGTTTCTCCAGCGCGGAGTTTCTCCAACGCGGAGTTTCTCTAGCGCGGAGTTTCTCCAGCGCGGACTTTCTCCAAGACGAAGTCTCTCCAACTCGTAGTTTCTCCAACACGGACTTTCTCCAGCGCGGAGTTTCTCACAGGCGGACTTTCTCCTACGCGGAGTGTCTCCAGCGCGGAGTTTCTCAAATGCGGAGTTTCTCCAGCGCGGAGTTTCTCAAGCGCGGAGTTTCTCCAGCGCGCACTTTCTCCAGCGCGAACTTTCTCCAACACCGACTTTCTCCAACACGAAGTTTCTCCAACGCGGAGTTTCTCCAGCCCGGAGTTTCTCCAGCGCAGTTTCTCTAGCGCGGTGTTTCTCCAGGGCGGAGTTTCTCCAACACCGAGTTTCTCCAACACGGACTTTCTCCAGCACGGACTTTCTCCTTCGCAGAGTTTCTCCAACGCGGAGTTTCTCAAACGCGGAGTTTCTCCAGCGTGGAGTGTCTCCTGCGCGGAGTTTCTCCAGCTTGGACTTTCTCCAGCGCCGACTTTCTCCAACACGGACTTTCTCCAGCGCGGAGTTTCTCCAGTGCGGAGTATCTCCAGCGCGGAGTTTCTCCAACATGGCGTTTCTCCAGCACGAAGTTTCTCCAACACGGATTTTCTCCAACATTGAGTTTATCCAGCGTGGAGTTTCTCCAGCGCGGAGATTCTCCAGCTTGGACTTTCTCCAGCGCCGACTTTCTCTAACACGGACTTTCTCCAGCGCGGAGTTTCTCCAGCGCGGAGTTTCTCCAACAAGGCGTTTCTCCAGCACGGAGTTTCTCCAAAACGGAGTTTCTCTAACGCGGAGTTTCTCCACCGTGGAGTTTCTCCAGCGCGGAGTTTCGCCAGCGCGGAGTTTCTCCATCGTGGAGTTTCTTCAGTGCGGAGTTTCTCCAGCGCGGACTTTCTCCAACGCGGAGTTTCTCCAACGCGGAGTTTCTCCAGCGCGGAGTTTCTCCATCGCGGAATTTCCCCAGTACGGAGTTTCTCAAACGCGGAGTTTCTCCTGCGCGGAGTTTCTCCAGGGCGGAGTATCTCCAGCGCGGAGTTTCATCAACGCGGAGTCTCTTCAGCGCGGAGTTTCTCTAGGGTGGAGTTTCTCCAGCGCTGAGTTTCTCCAGCGCGGAATTTCTTCAGCGCGGAGTTTCTCCAACGCGGAGTTTCTCCAACGCGGAGTTTCTCCAACGCGGACTTTCTCCATCACGGAATTTCTCCAACACGGAGTTTCTACAACTCGGAGTTTCTACAACACGGACTTTCTCCAGCGCGGAGTTTCTTAAACGCGGAGTTTCTCCAACGCGAAATTTCTCCAGCGCGGAGTTTCCCCAGCGCGGAGTATCTCCAGCGCGGAATTTATCCCACACGGAGTTCCTCAAACTCGGAGTTTCTCCAACAAGGACTCTTTCCAGCGCGGAGTTTCTCCTTCGCGGAGTGTCTCCAACGCGGAGTTTCTCAAATGCGGAGTTTCTCCAGCGCGGAGTTTCTCAAGCGCGGAGTTTCTCCAGCGCGCACTTTCTCCAGCGCGAACTTTCTCCAACACCGACTTTCTCCAACACGAAGTTTCTCCAACGCGGAGTTTCTCCAACGTGGAGTTTCTCCAGCGCGGAGTTTCTCCAATGCGGAGTTTCTCCAACGCGGAGTTTCTCCAACGCGGAGTTTCTTCAGCGCGGAGTTTCTCCAGCACAGAGTTCCTTCAACACGGAGTTTCTCCAACACGCAGTTTCTCCAACGCGGAGTTTCTCCAAGGCGGTGTTTCTCCAGCGCGGAGTTCCTCCAGCGCAGAGTTTCTCCAGAGCGGAGTTTCTCCAGCCCGGAGTTTCTCCAGCGCGGAGTTTCTCCAACACCGAGTTTCTCCAGCACGGACTTTCTCCAGCACGGACTTTCTACTTCGCAGAGTTTCTCCAACGCGGAGTTTCTCAAACGCGGAGTTTCTCCAGCGCGGAGTTTCTCCAGCGTGGAGTGTCTCCTGCGCTGAGTTTCTCCAGCTTGGACTTTCTCCAGCGCCGACTTTCTCCAACACGGACTTTCTCCAACTCGTAGTTTCTCCAACACGGACTTTCTCCAGCGCGGAGTTTCTCAAAGGCGGAGTTTCTCCTAAGTGGAGTGCCTCCAACGCGGAGTTTCTCAAACGCGGAGTTTCTCCAACGCGGAGTTTCTTCAGCGCGCAATTTCTCCAGCGCGGAGTTTTTCCAGCGCGGAGTTGCTCCAGCGCGGGGGTTCTTCAGCGTGGAGTTTCTCCAGCGCGGACTTTTATCCAACGCGGACTTTTCTCCAACGCGGACTTTCACCAAGCGGAGTTTCTCCATCGCGGAGTTTGTCCATCGCGGAGTTTCTCCATCGCTGAGTTTCTCGTGCGCGGAGTTTTTCAAGCGCGGAGTTTCTCCAGCGCGGACTTTCTCCAGCGCGGAGTTTCTCCAGCGCGGAGTTTCTCCAGAGCGGAGTTTCTCCAATTTGGAGTTTCTCCAGCGCGGACTTCACCCAGCGCGGAGTTTATCCAACGCGAAGTTTCTCCAGCACGGAGTTTTTCCAGCGCGGACTTTCCCCAACACGGACTTTCTCAAGCGCGGAATTTCTCCAGCTCGGAGTTTCTCCAGCACGGAGTTTCTCCAACACGGAGTTTCTCCAGCGCGCAGTTTCTCCAGCGCGGAGTTTCTCGCACACGGAGTTTCTCCAGCGCAGTTTCTCCAGCGCGTAGTATCTCCAACGCGGAGTTTCTCCAACGCGGAGTTTCTCCAACGCGGAGTTTCTTCGCGGAATTTCTCCAGCGCGGAGTTTCTCCAGTTCGGAGTTTCTCAAACATGGAGTTTCTCCAGCGCGGACTTTCTCCAACACGGACTTTCTCCAGCGCGGAGTTTCTCCAGCGCGCAGTTTCTCCAGCGCGGAGTTTCTCGCACACGGAGTTTCTCCAGCGCAGTTTCTCCAGCACGTAATATCTCCAACGCGGAGTTTCTCCAACGCGGAGTTTCTCCAACGCGGAGTTTCTTCAGCGCGGAGTTTCTCCATCGCGGAGTTTGTCCATCGCGGAGTTTCTCCATCGCCGAGTTTCTCCATCGCGGAGTTTCTCCAGTTCGGAGTTTCTCAAACATAGAGTTTCTCCAGCGCGGAGTTTCTCCAGCGCTGAGTTTCTCCAGCGCGGATTTTCTCCAACGCGGACTTTCTCCAACGCAGAGTGTCTCCAACGCGGAGTTTCTACAATACGGAGTTTCTCCAACACGGATTTACTCCATCGATGAGTTTCTCCATCGCTGAGTTTCACCAGCGCGGAGTTTCTCCAGCGCGGAGTTTCTCCAACGCGGATTTTCTCCAACGCGGACGTTCATTAACGCGGAGTACCTCCAACGCGGACTTTCTCCAACGCGGAGTTTTCTCCAAACGAAATTTCTCCAGCGTGGACTTTTTCCAGCGCGGAGTTTCTCCATTCCGGAGTTTCTCCAAAGCGGAGTTTCTCTAAAGTGGAGTTTCTCCAGCTGGGAGTTTCTCCAATTTGGAGTTTCTCCAGCGCGGACTTCCACCAGCGCGGAGTTTCTCCAGCGCGGAGTTTCTCCAGCTCGGAGTTTCTCCAGCACGGAGTTTCTCCAACACGGAATTTCTCCAGCGCGCAGTTTCTCCAGCGCGGAGTTTCTCGCACACGGAGTTTCTCCAGCGCAGTTTCTCCAGCACGTAGTATCTCCAAAGCGGAGTTTCTCCAACGCGGAGTTTCTCCAACGCGGAGTTTCTCCAGCTTGGACTTTCTCCAGCGCCGACTTTCTCCAACACGGACTTTCTCCAACTCGTAGTTTCTCCAACACGGACTTTCTCCAGCGCGGAGTTTCTCAAAGGCGGAGTTTCTCCTAAGTGGAGTGCCTCCAACGCGGAGTTTCTCAAACGCGGAGTTTCTCCAACGCGGAGTTTCTTCAGCGCGCAATTTCTCCAGCGCGGAGTTTTTCCAGCGCGGAGTTGCTCCAGCGCGGGGGTTCTTCAGCGTGGAGTTTCTCCAGCGCGGACTTTTATCCAACGCGGACTTTTCTCCAACGCGGACTTTCACCAACGCGGAGTTTCTCCATCGCGGAGTTTGTCCATCGCGGAGTTTCTCCATCGCTGAGTTTCTCGTGCGCGGAGTTTTTCCAGCGCGGAGTTTCTCCAGCGCGGAGTTTTTCAAGCGCGGAGTTTCTCCAGCGCGGACTTTCTCCAGCGCGGAGTTTCTCCAGCGCGGAGTTTCTCCAGAGCGGAGTTTCTCCAATTTGGAGTTTCTCCAGCGCGGACTTCACCCAGCGCGGAGTTTATCCAACGCGGAGTTTCTCCAGCACGGAGTTTTTCCAGCGCGGACTTTCCCCAACACGGACTTTCTCAAGCGCGGAATTTCTCCAGCTCGGAGTTTCTCCAGCACGGAGTTTCTCCAACACGGAGTTTCTCCAGCGCGCAGTTTCTCCAGCGCGGAGTTTCTCGCACACGGAGTTTCTCCAGCGCAGTTTCTCCAGCGCGTAGTATCTCCAACGCGGAGTTTCTCCAACGCGGAGTTTCTCCAACACGGAGTTTCTTCGCGGAATTTCTCCAGCGCGGAGTTTTTCCAGCGCGGACTTTCTCCAAAACGGAGTTTCTTCAACGCGGAGTTTCTCCAACGCGAACTTTCTCCAGAGCGGAGTTTCTCCAGTTCGGAGTTTCTCAAACATGGAGTTTCTCCAGCGCGGACTTTCTCCAACACGGACTTTCTCCAGCGCGGAGTTTCTCCAGCGCGCAGTTTCTCCAGCGCGGAGTTTCTCGCACACGGAGTTTCTCCAGCGCAGTTTCTCCAGCACGTAATATCTCCAACGCGGAGTTTCTCCAACGCGGAGTTTCTTCAGCGCGGAGTTTCTCCATCGCGGAGTTTGTCCATCGCGGAGTTTCTCCATCGCCGAGTTTCTCCATCGCGGAGTTTCTCCAGTTCGGAGTTTCTCAAACATAGAGTTTCTCCAGCGCGGAGTTTCTCCAGCGCTGAGTTTCTCCAGCGCGGATTTTCTCCAACGCGGACTTTCTCCAACGCAGAGTGTCTCCAACGCGGAGTTTCTACAATACGGAGTTTCTCCAACACGGATTTACTCCATCGATGAGTTTCTCCATCGCTGAGTTTCACCAGCGCGGAGTTTCTCCAGCGCGGAGTTTCTCCAACGCGGATTTTCTCCAACGCGGACGTTCATTAACGCGGAGTACCTCCAACGCGGACTTTCTCCAACGCGGAGTTTTCTCCAAACGAAATTTCTCCAGCGTGGACTTTTTCCAGCGCGGAGTTTCTCCATTCCGGAGTTTCTCCAAAGCGGAGTTTCTCTACAGTGGAGTTTCTCCAGCTGGGAGTTTCTCCAATTTGGAGTTTCTCCAGCGCGGACTTCCACCAGCGCGGAGTTTCTCCAGCGCGGAGTTTCTCCAGCTCGGAGTTTCTCCAGCACGGAGTTTCTCCAACACGGAATTTCTCCAGCGCGCAGTTTCTCCAGCGCGGAGTTTCTCGCACACGGAGTTTCTCCAGCGCAGTTTCTCCAGCACGTAGTATCTCCAAAGCGGAGTTTCTCCAACGCGGAGTTTCTCCAACGCGGAGTTTCTCCAACACGGAGTTAATACAACTCGGAGTTTCTCCAACACGGACTTTCTCCAACACGGACTTTCTCCAGCGCGGAGTTTGTCCAACGCGGAGTTTCTCCTACGCGAAGTTTCTCCAGCGCGGAGTTTCTCCAACGCGGAGTTTCTCTAGCGCGGAGTTTCTCCAGCGCGGACTTTCTCCAAGACGAAGTCTCTCCAACTCCTAGTTTCTCCAACACGGACTTTCTCCAGCGCGGAGTTTCTCACAGGCGGACTTTCTCCTACGCGGAGTGTCTCCAGCGCGGAGTTTCTCAAATGCGGAGTTTCTCCAGCGCGGAGTTTCTCAAGCGCGGAGTTTCTCCAGCGCGCACTTTCTCCAGCGCGAACTTTCTCCAACACCGACTTTCTCCAACACGAAGTTTCTCCAACGCGGAGTTTCTCCAGCCCGGAGTTTCTCCAGCGCAGTTTCTCTAGCGCGGTGTTTCTCCAGGGCGGAGTTTCTCCAACACCGAGTTTCTCCAACACGGACTTTCTCCAGCACGGACTTTCTCCTTCGCAGAGTTTCTCCAACGCGGAGTTTCTCAAACGCGGAGTTTCTCCAGCGTGGAGTGTCTCCTGCGCGGAGTTTCTCCAGCTTGGACTTTCTCCAGCGCCGACTTTCTCCAACACGGACTTTCTCCAGCGCGGAGTTTCTCCAGTGCGGAGTATCTCCAGCGCGGAGTTTCTCCAACACGGCGTTTCTCCAGCACGAAGTTTCTCCAACACGGATTTTCTCCAACATTGAGTTTATCCAGCGTGGAGTTTCTCCAGCGCGGAGATTCTCCAGCTTGGACTTTCTCCAGCGCCGACTTTCTCTAACACGGACTTTCTCCAGCGCGGAGTTTCTCCAGCGCGGAGTTTCTCCAACAAGGCGTTTCTCCAGCATGGAGTTTCTCCAAAACGGAGTTTCTCTAACGCGGAGTTTCTCCACCGTGGAGTTTCTCCAGCGCGGAGTTTCGCCAGCGCGGAGTTTCTCCATCGTGGAGTTTCTCCAGTGCGGAGTTTCTCCAGCGCGGACTTTCTCCAACGCGGAGTTTCTCCAACGCGGAGTTTCTCCAGCGCGGAGTTTCTCCATCGCGGAATTTCCCCAGTACGGAGTTTCTCAAACGCGGAGTTTCTCCTGCGCGGAGTTTCTCCAGGGCGGAGTATCTCCAGCGCGGAGTTTCATCAACGCGGAGTCTCTTCAGCGCGGAGTTTCTCTAGGGTGGAGTTTCTCCAGCGCTGAGTTTCTCCAGCGCGGAATTTCTCCAGCGCGGAGTTTCTCCAACGCGGAGTTTCTCCAACGCGGAGTTTCTCCAACGCGGACTTTCTCCATCACAAAATTTCTCCAACACGGAGTTTCTACAACTCGGAGTTTCTACAACACGGACTTTCTCCAACACGGACTTTCTCCAGCGCGGAGTTTCTTAAACGCGGAGTTTCTCCAACGCGAAATTTCTCCAGCGCGGAGTTTCCCCAGCGCGGAGTATCTCCAGCGCGGAATATATCCCACACGGAGTTCCTCAAACTCGGAGTTTCTCCAACAAGGACTCTTTCCAGCGCGGAGTTTCTCCTTCGCGGAGTGTCTCCAACGCGGAGTTTCTCAAATGCGGAGTTTCTCCAGCGCGGAGTTTCTCAAGCGCGGAGTTTCTCCAGCGCGCACTTTCTCCAGCGCGAACTTTCTCCAACACCGACTTTCTCCAACACGAAGTTTCTCCAACGCGGAGTTTCTCCAACGTGGAGTTTCTCCAGCGCGGAGTTTCTCCAATGCGGAGTTTCTCCAACGCGGAGTTTCTCCAACGCGGAGTTTCTGCAGCGCGGAGTTTCTCCAGCACAGAGTTCCTTCAACACGGAGTTTCTCCAACACGCAGTTTCTCCAACGCGGAGTTTCTCCAAGGCGGTGTTTCTCCAGCGCGGAGTTCCTCCAGCGCAGAGTTTCTCCAGAGCGGAGTTTCTCCAGCCCGGAGTTTCTCCAGCGCGGAGTTTCTCCAACACCGAGTTTCTCCAGCACGGACTTTCTCCAGCACGGACTTTCTACTTCGCAGAGTTTCTCCAACGCGGAGTTTCTCAAACGCGGAGTTTCTCCAGCGCGGAGTTTCTCCAGCGTGGAGTGTCTCCTGCGCTGAGTTTCTCCAGCTTGGACTTTCTCCAGCGCCGACTTTCTCCAACACGGACTTTCTCCAACTCGTAGTTTCTCCAACACGGACTTTCTCCAGCGCGGAGTTTCTCAAAGGGGGAGTTTCTCCTAAGTGGAGTGCCTCCAACGCAGAGTTTCTCAAACGCGGAGTTTCTCCAACGCGGAGTTTCTTCAGCGCGCAATTTCTCCAGCGCGGAGTTTTTCCAGCGCGGAGTGGCTCCAGCGCGGGGGTTCTTCAGCGTGGAGTTTCTCCAGCGCGGACTTTTATCCAACGCGGACTTTTCTCCAACGCGGACTTTCACCAACGCGGAGTTTCTCCATCGCGGAGTTTGTCCATCGCGGAGTTTCTCCATCGCTGAGTTTCTCCTGCGCGGAGTTTTTCCAGCGCGGAGTTTCTCCAGCGCGGAGTTTTTCAAGCGCGGAGTTTCTCCAGCGCGGACTTTCTCCAGCGCGGAGTTTCTCCAGCGCGGAGTTTCTCCAGAGCGGAGTTTCTCCAATTTGGAGTTTCTCCAGCGCGGACTTCACCCAGCGCGGAGTTTATCCAACGCGGAGTTTCTCCAGCACGGAGTTTTTCCAGCGCGGACTTTCCCCAACACGGACTTTCTCAAGCGCGGAATTTCTCCAGCTCGGAGTTTCTCCAGCACGGAGTTTCTCCAACACGGAGTTTCTCCAGCGCGCAGTTTCTCCAGCGCGGAGTTTCTCGCACACGGAGTTTCTCCAGCGCAGTTTCTCCAGCGCGTAGTATCTCCAACGCGGAGTTTCTCCAACGCGGAGTTTCTCCAACGCGGAGTTTCTTCAGCGCGGAATTTCTCCAGCGCGGAGTTTTTCCAGCGCGGACTTTCTCCAAAACGGAGTTTCTTCAACGCGGAGTTTCTCCAACGCGAACTTTCTCCAGAGCGGAGTTTCTCCAGTCGGAGTTTCTCAAGCACGGAGTTTCTCCAGCGCGGACTTTCTCCAACACGGAGTTTCTCCAGCGCGGAGTTTCTCCAGCGCGGAGTTTCTCCAGCGCGGAGTTTCTCCACACGGAGTTTCTCCAGCGCGGAGTTTCTCCAGCACGGAGTTTCTCCAACGCGGAGTTTCTCCAACGCGGAGTTTCTCCAACGCGGAGTTTCTCCAGCGCGGAGTTTCTCCATCGCGGAGTTTCTCCATCGCGGAGTTTCTCCATCGCGGAGTTTCTCCATCGCGGAGTTTCTCCAGTTCGGAGTTTCTCAACGCGGATTTCTCCACGCGGAGTTCTCCACGCGAGTTTCTCACGGAGTTTCTCCACGCGGAGTTTCTCACGGAGTTTCTCCGCGAGTTTCCCAGCGCGAGTTTCTCCAGCGCGGATTTTCTCCAACGCGGACTTTCTCCAACGCAGAGTGTCTCCAACGCGGAGTTTCTACAATACGGAGTTTCTCCAACACGGATTTACTCCATCGATGAGTTTCTCCATCGCTGAGTTTCACCAGCGCGGAGTTTCTCCAGCGCGGAGTTTCTCCAACGCGGATTTTCTCCAACGCGGACGTTCTTTAACGCGGAGTACCTCCAACGCGGAGTTTCTCCAACGCGGAGTTTTCTCCAAACGAAATTTCTCCAGCGTGGACTTTTTCCAGCGCGGAGTTTCTCCATTCCGGAGTTTCTCCAAAGCGGAGTTTCTCTAAAGTGGAGTTTCTCCAGCTGGGAGTTTCTCCAATTTGGAGTTTCTCCAGCGCGGACTTCCACCAGCGCGGAGTTTCTCCAGCGCGGAGTTTCTCCAGCTCGGAGTTTCTCCAGCACGGAGTTTCTCCAACACGGAATTTCTCCAGCGCGCAGTTTCTCCAGCGCGGAGTTTCTCGCACACGGAGTTTCTCCAGCGCAGTTTCTCCAGCACGTAGTATCTCCAACGCGGAGTTTCTCCAACGCGGAGTTTCTCCAACGCGGAGTTTCTTCAGCGCGGAGTTTCTCCATCGCGGAGTTTGTCCATCGCGGAGTTTCTCCATCGCCGAGTTTCTCCATCGCGGAGTTTCTCCAGTTCGGAGTTTCTCAAACACGGAGTTTCTCCAGCGCGGAGTTTCTCCAGCGCTGAGTTTCTCCAGCGCGGATTTTCTCCAACGCGGACTTTCTCCAACGCGGAGTGTCTCCAACGCGGAGTTTCTACAATACGGAGTTTCTCCAACACGGATTTACTCCATCGCTGAGTTTCTCCATCGCTGAGTTTCACCAGCGCGGAGTTTCTCCAGCGCGGAGTTTCTCCAACGCGGATTTTCTCCAACGCGGACGTTCTTCAACGCGGAGTACCTCCAACGCGGACTTTCCCCAACGCGGAGTTTCTCCAACGGAAATTTCTCCAGCGCGGACTTTCTCCAAACGCTGAGTTTCTCCATCGCGGAGTTTCTCCAGCGCGGAGTTTCTCCAGCGCGGAGTTTCTCCAACACGGAGTTTCTCCAACACGGAGTTTCTCCAGCGCGGAATTTCTCCAGCGCGGAGTTTCTTCAACGCGGAGTTTCTCCAACGCGGACTTTCTCCAGCGCGGAGTTTCTCCATCGCGGAGTTTCTCCAGCGCGGAGTTTCTCCACCGCGGAGTTTTTCCATCCCGAAGTTTCTCAAACGCAGTTTCTCTGTGCGGAGTTTCTCCACCGCAGATTTTATTCAGGACGGAGTTTCTCCAACGCGGAGTTTATCCAACACGAAGTTTCTCCAGTACGGAGTTTCTCCAACACAGAGTTTCTCCAACACGGACTTCTCAAGCACGGAGTTTCTCCAACACAGATTTTCTCCAACACGGAGTTTCTCCAGCGAGGAGTTTCTCCAGCGCGGAGTTTCTCCAACGCGGAGTTTCTCCAACGCGGAGTTTCTCCAACGCGGACTTTCTCCAACGCAGAATTTCTCCAACGCAGAGTTTCTCCAACGCGCAGTTTCTCCAACGCGAGTTTCTCCAGCGCGGAGTTTCTCCAGCGCGGAGTTTCTCCAGCGCGGATTTTCTCCAAAGCGGACTTTCTCCAACGCGGAGTGTCTCCAACGCGGAGTTTCTACAATACGGAGTTTCTCCAACACGGATTTACTCCATCGCTGAGTTTCTCCATCGCTGAGTTTCACCAGCGCGGAGTTTCTCCAGCGCAGAGTTTCTCCAACGCGGATTTTCTCCAACGCGGACGTTCTTCAACGCGGAGTACCTCCAACGCGGACTTTCCCCAACGCGGAATTTCTCCAACGGAAACTTTCTCCAACGCGGACTTTCTCCAAAGGCTGAGTTTCTCCATCGCTGAGTTTCTCCAGCGCGGAGTTTCTCCTGCGCGGAGTTTTTCCAGCGCGGAGTTTCTCAAGCGCGGAGTTTCTCCAGCGCGGACTTTCTCCAGCGCGGGGTTTCTCCAGCGCGGAGTTTCTGCAGCGCGGAGTTTCTCCAGCGCGGAGTTTCTCCAGCTCGGAGTTTCTCCAGCACGGAGTTTCTCCAACACGAAGTTTCTCCAGCGCGCAGTTTCTCCAGCGCGGAGTTTCTCGCACACGGAGTTTCTCCAGCGCAGTTTCTCCAGCACGTAGTATCTCCAAAGCGGAGTTTCTCCAACGCGGAGTTTCTCCAACGCGGAGTTTCTTCAGCGCGGAGTTTCTCCATCGCGGAGTTTGTCCATCGCGGAGTTTCTCCATCGCCGAGTTTCTCCATCGCGGAGTTTCTCCAGTTCGGAGTTTCTCAAACACGGAGTTTCTCCAGCGCGGAGTTTCTCCAGCGCGGAGTTTCTCCAGCGCGGATTTTCTCCAACGCGGACTTTCTCCAACGCGGAGTGTCTCCAACGCGGAGTTTCTACAACACGGAGTTTCTCCAACACGGATTTCTCCATCGCTGAGTTTCTCCATCGCTGAGTTTCACCAGCGCGGAGTTTCTCCAGCGCGGAGTTTCTCCAACGCGGAGTTTCTCCAACGCGGACGTTCTCCAACGCGGAGTTTCTCCAACGCGGACTTTCCCCAACGCGAATTTCTCCAACGGAAGCTTTCTCCAGCGCGGACTTTCTCCAAACGCTGAGTTTCTCCATCGCTGAGTTTCTCCAGCGCGGAGTTTCTCCAGCGCGGAGTTTCTCCAACACGGAGTTTCTCCAACACGGAGTTTCTTCAGCGCGGAATTTCTCCAGCGCGGAGTTTCTTCAACGCGGAGTTTCTCCAACGCGGACTTTCTCCAGCGCGGAGTTTCTCCATCGCGGAGTTTCTCCAGCCCGGAGTTTCTCCACCGCGGAGTTTTTCCATCCCGAAGTTTCTCAAACGCAGTTTCTCTAGTGCGGAGTTTCTCCAGCGCAGATTTTATCAGGACGGAGTTTCTCCAACGCGGAGTTTCTCCAACACGAAGTTTCTCCAGTGCGGAGTTTCTCCAACACAGAGTTTCTCCAACACGGAGTTTCTCAAGCACGGAGTTTCTCCAACACGGATTTTCTCCAACACGGAGTTTCTCCAGCGAGGAGTTTCTCCAGCGCGGAGTTTCTCCAACGCGGAGTTTCTCCAACGCGGAGTTTCTCCAACGCGGACTTTCTCCAACGCAGAGTTTCTCCAACGCGGAGTTTCTCCAACGCGCAGTTTCTCCAACGCGAAGTTTCTCCAGCGCGGAGTTTATCCAACACGGAGTTTCTCCAACACGGAGTTTCTCCAGCGCGGAGTTTCTCCAGCGCGGAGTTTCTCCAGCGCGGAGTTTCTCCAGCGCGGAGTTTCTCCAGCGCGGATTTTCTCCAAAGCGGACTTTCTCCAACGCGGAGTGCCTCCAACGCGGAGTTTCTACAATACGGAGTTTCTCCAACACGGATTTACTCCATCGCTGAGTTTCTCCATCGCTGACTTTCACCAGCGCGGAGTTTCTCCAGCGCAGAGTTTCTCCAACGCGGATTTTCTCCAACGCGGACGTTCTTCAACGCGGAGTACCTCCAACGCGGACTTTCCCCAACGCGGAATTTCTCCAACGGAAACTTTCTCCAACGCGGACTTTCTCCAAAGGCTGAGTTTCTCCATCGCTGAGTTTCTCCAGCGCGGAGTTTCTCCAAAGCGGTGTTTCTCCAACGCGGAGTTTCTCCAGCGCGGAGTTTCTCCAACACGGAGTTTCTCCAACACGGTGTTTCTTCAGCGCGGAATTTCTCCAGCGCGGAGTTTCTTCAACGCGGAGTTTCTCCAACGCGAACTTTCTCCAGCGCGGAGTTTCTCCAGCGCGGAGTTTCTACATCGCGGAGTTTCTCCAGCCCGGAGTTTCTTCACCGCGAAGTTTTTCCATCCCGAAGTTTCTCAAACGCAGTTTCTCTAGTGCGGAGTTTCTCCAGCGCAGATTTTATACAGGGCGGAGTTTCTCCAACGCGGAGTTTATCCAACACGAAGTTTCTCCAGTGCGGAGTTTCTCCAACACAGAGTTTCTCCAACACGGAGTTTCTCAAGCACGGAGTTTCTCCAACGCGGAGTTTCTCCAACACGGAGTTTCTCCAACACGGAGTTTCTCCAGCGCGGAGTTTCTCCAGCGCGGAGTTTCTCCAGCGCGGAGTTTCTCCAGCGCGGAGTTTCTCCAGCGCAGATTTTCTCCAGCGCGGAGTTTCTCCAGCGCAGAGTTTCTCCAACGCGGAGTTTCTCCAACGCGGACGTTTCTCCAACGCGGAGTATCTCCAACGCGGAGTTTCTCCAACGCGGAGTTTCTCCAACGGAACTTTCTCCAACGCGGACTTTCTCCAAGGCGGAGTTTCTCCATCGCTGAGTTTCTCCATCGCTGAGTTTCTCCTGCGCGGAGTTTCTCCAGCGCGGACTTTTTCAAGCGCGGAGTTTCTCCAGCGCGGACTTTCTCCAGCGCGGGGTTTCTCCAGCGCGGAGTTTCTGCAGCGCGGAGTTTCTCCGGCGCGGAGTTTCTCCAGCTCGGAGTTTCTCCAACACGGAGTTTCTCCAACACGAAGTTTCTCCAGCGTGGAGTTTTTCCAGCGCGGAGTTTCTTTATTGCGGAGTTTCTCCAAAGCGGAGTTTCTCCAGCGCGGACTTCACCCAGCGCGAAGTTTATCCAACGCGGAGTTTCTCCAGCGCGGAGTTTCTCCAGCACGGAGTTTCTCCAACTCGGAGTTTCTCGCACACGGACTTTCTCCAGCGCAGAGTTTCTCCAGCGCGTAGTATCTCCAACGCGGAGTTTCTCCAACGCGGAGTTTCTCCAACGCGGAGTTACTTCAGCGCGCAATTTCTCCAGCGCGGAGTTTTTCCGGCGCGGACTTTCTCCAAAACGGAGTTTCTCCAGCGCTGGAGTTTCTCCAACGCGGAATTTTTCTAACGCAGTCTATCTCCAACGCCGACTTTCTCTAACGCGGAGTTTATCCAACGCGAAGTTTCTCCAGTGCGGAGTTTCTCCAACACAGTGTTTCTCCAACACGGAGTTTCTCAAGCGCGGAGTTTCTCCAGCGCGGAGTTTCTCCAACACAAAGTTTCTCCAACACGGAGTTTCTCCAGCGCGGAGTTTCTCCAGCGCGGAGTTTCTCCAGCGCGGACTTTTCTCCTACGCGGACTTTTCTCCAACGCGGACTTTCACCAACGCGGAGTTTCTCCATCGCGGAGTTTCTCCAACGCGAATTTTCTTCAACGCGAAGTTTCTCCAACGCGGAGTGTCTCCAACGCGGAGTTTCTACAATACGGAGTTTCTCCAACACGGATTTACTCCATCGCTGAGTTTCTCCATCGCTGAGTTTCACCAGCGCGGAGTTTCTCCAGCGCGGAGTTTCTCCAACGCGGATTTTCTCCAACGCGGACGTTCTTCAACGCGGAGTACCTCCAACGCGGACTTTCCCCAACGCAAAATTTCTCAAACGGAAACTTTCTCCAACGCGGACTTTCTCCAAACGCTGAGTTTCTCCAACGCTGAGTTTCTCCAGCGCGGAGTTTCTCCAGCGCGGAGTTTCTCCAACACGGAGTTTCTCCAACACGGTGTTTCTTCAGCGCGGAATTTCTCCAGCGCGGAGTTTCTTCAACGCGGAGTTTCTCCAACGCGAACTTTCTCCAGCGCGGAGTTTCTCCAGCGCGGAGTTTCTACATGCGGAGTTTCTCCAGCCCGGAGTTTCTCCACCGCGGAGTTTTTCCATCCCGAAGTTTCTCAAACGCAGTTTCTCTTGTGCGGAGTTTCTCCACCGCAGATTTTATTCAGGACGGAGTTTCTCCAACGCGGAGTTTATCCAACACGAATTTTCTCCAGTACGGAGTTTCTCCAACACAGAGTTTCTCCAACACGGACTTCTCAAGCACGGAGTTTCTCCAACACAGATTTTCTCCAACACGGAGTTTCTCCAGCGAGGAGTTTCTCCAGCGCGGAGTTTCTCCAACGCGGAGTTTCTCCAACGCGGACTTTCTCCAACGCAGAATTTCTCCAACGCAGAGTTTCTCCAACGCGCAGTTTCTCCAACGCGAAGTTTCTCCAGCGCGGAGTTTATCCAACACGGAGTTTCTCCAACACGGAGTTTCTCCAGCGCGGAGTTTCTCCAGCGCGGAGTTTCTCCAGCGCGGAGTTTCTCCAGCGCGGATTTTCTCCAAAGCGGACTTTCTCCAACGCGGAGTGCCTCCAACGCGGAGTTTCTACAATACGGAGTTTCTCCAACACGGATTTACTCCATCCCTGAGTTTCTCCATCGCTGACTTTCACCAGCGCGGAGTTTCTCCAGCGCAGAGTTTCTCCAACGCGGATTTTCTCCAACGCGGACGTTCTTCAACGCGGAGTACCTCCAACGCGGACTTTCCCCAACGCGGAATTTCTCCAACGGAAACTTTCTCCAACGCGGACTTTCTCCAAAGGCTGAGTTTCTCCATCGCTGAGTTTCTCCAGCGCGGAGTTTCTCCAAAGCGGTGTTTCTCCAACGCGGAGTTTCTCCAGCGCGGTGTTTCTCCAACACGGAGTTTCTCCAACACGGTGTTTCTTCAGCGCGGAATTTCTCCAGCGCGGAGTTTCTTCAACGCGGAGTTTCTCCAACGCGAACTTTCTCCAGCGCGGAGTTTCTCCAGCGCGGAGTTTCTACATCGCGGAGTTTCTCCAGCCCGGAGTTTCTTCACCGCGAAGTTTTTCCATCCCGAAGTTTCTCAAACGCAGTTTCTCTAGTGCGGAGTTTCTCCAGCGCAGATTTTATACAGGGCGGAGTTTCTCCAACGCGGAGTTTATCCAACACGAAGTTTCTCCAGTGCGGAGTTTCTCCAACACAGAGTTTCTCCAACACGGAGTTTCTCAAGCACGGAGTTTCTCCAACACAGATTTTCTCCAACACGGAGTTTCTCCAGCGAGGAGTTTCTCCAGCGCGGAGTTTCTCCAACGCGGAGTTTCTCCAACGCGGAGTTTCTCCAACACGGAGTTTCTCCAACACGGAGTTTCTCCAGCGCGGAGTTTCTCCAGCGCGGAGTTTCTCCAGCGCGGAGTATCTCCAGCGCGGAGTATCTCCAGCGCGGAGTTTCTCCAGCGCAGATTTTATGCAGCACGGAGTTTCTCCAGCGCGGAATTTCTCCAACGCGGAGTTGCTCCAGCGCGGAGTTTCTCCAGCGTAGAGTTTCTTCAGCGCGGAGTTTCTCCAACGCGGAGTTTCTCCAACGCGGAGTTTCTCCAACACGGAGTTTCTCCAACACGGAGTTTCTCCAGCGCGGAGTTTCTCCAGCGCGGAGTTTCTCCAGCGCGGAGTATCTCCAGCGCGGAGTTTCTCCAACACGGATTTTCTCCAACACGGAGTTTCTCCAGCGAGGAGTTTCTCCAGCGCGGAGTTTCTCCAACGCGGAGTTTCTCCAACGCGGAGTTTCTCCATCGCGGAGTTTGTCCATCGCGGAGTTTCTCCATCGCTGAGTTTCTCCTGCGCGGAGTTTTTCCAGCGCGGAGTTTCTCCAGCGCGGAGTTTTCCAACGCGGAGTTTCTCCAGCGCGGAGTTTCTCCAGCACGGAGTTTCTCCGAGCGCGGCAGTTTCTCCAGCGCGGAGTTTCTCGCACACGGACTTTCTCCAGCGCAGAGTTTCTCCAGCGCGTAGTATCTCCAACGCGGAGTTTCTCCAACGCGGAGTTTCTTCAGCGCGCAATTTCTCCAGCGCGGAGTTTTTCCAGCGCGGACTTTCTCCAAAACGGAGTTTCTCCAGCGCTGGAGTTTCTGCAACGCGGAATTTTTCTAACGCAGTCTATCTCCAACGCCGACTTTCTCTAACGCGGAGTTTATCCAACGCGAAGTTTCTCCAGTGCGGAGTTTCTCCAACACAGTGTTTCTCCAACACGGAGTTTCTCAAGCGCGGAGTTTCTCCAGCGCGGAGTTTCTCCAACACAAAGTTTCTCCAACACGGAGTTTCTCCAGCGAGGAGTTTCTCCAGCGCGGAGTTTCTAAAGCGCGGACTTTTCTCCTACGCGGACTTTTCTCCAACGCGGACTTTCACCAACGCGGAGTTTCTCCATCGCGGAGTTTCTCCAACGCGAATTTTCTTCAACACGGAGTTTCTCCAACGCCGAGTTTCTCCAGCGCGGAGTTTATCCAACGCGGAGTTTCTCCAACACGGAGTTTCTCCAGCGCGGAGTTTCTCTAGCGTGGAGTTTCTCCAGCGCGGAGTTTCTTTATTGCGGAGTTTCTCCATCGCTGAGTTTCTCCTGCGCGGAGTTTTTCCAGCGCGGAGTTTCTCCAGCGCGGAGTTTTTCAAGCGCGGAGTTTCTCCAGCGCGGACTTTCTCCAGCGCGGGGTTTCTCCAGCGCGGAGTTTCTGCAGCGCGGAGTTTCTCCGGCGCGGACTTTCTCCAGGGCGGAGTTTCTACAGCACGGAGTTTCTCCAACACGGAGTTTCTCCAACACGAAGTTTCTCCAGCGTGGAGTTTTTCCAGCGCGGAGTTTCTTTATTGCGGAGTTTATCCAAAGCGGAGTTTCTCCAAAGCGGAGTTTCTCCAGAGCGGAGTTTCTCCAGCGCGGACTTCACCCAGCGCGGAGTTTATCCAACGCGGAGTTTCTCCAGCACGGAGTTTCTCCAACACGGAGTTTCTCGAGCGCGCAGTTTCTCCAGCGCGGAGTTTCTCGCACACGGACTTTCTCCAGCGCAGAGTTTCTCCAGCGCGTAGTATCTCCAACGCGGAGTTTCTCCAACGCGGAGTTTCTCCAACGCGGAGTTTCTTCAGCGCGCAATTTCTCCAGCGCGGAGTTTTTCCAGCGCGGAGTTGCTCCAGCGCGGGGGTTCTTCAGCGTGGAGTTTCTCCAGCGCGGACTTTTCTCCAACGCGGACTTTCACCAACGCGGAGTTTCTCCATCGCTGAGTTTCTCCTGCGCGGAGTTTCTCCAGAGCGGAGTTTCTCCAGCGCGGAGTTTCTCGCACACGGAGTTTCTCCAGCGCAGTTTCTCCAGCGCGTAGTATCTCCAACGCGGAGTTTCTCCAACGCGGAGTTTCTCCAACGCGGAGTTTCTTCAGCGCGGAATTTCCAGCGCGGAGTTTTTCCAGCGCGGACTTTCTCCAGAGCGGAGTTTCTCCAGCGCGGAGTTTCTACATCGCGGAGTTTCTCCAGCCCGGAGTTTCTCCACCGCGGAGTTTCTCCATCCCGAAGTTTCTCAAACGCATTTTCTCTAGTGCGGAGTATCTCCAGCGCAGATTTTATGCAGCACGGAGTTTCTCCAACGCGGAGTTTATCCAACACGAAGTTTCTGCAGTGCGGAGTTTCTCCAACACAGAGTTTCTCCAACACGGAGTTTCTCAAGCGCGGAGTTTATCCAATACAGATTTTCTCCAACACGGAGTTTCTCCAGCGAGGAGTTTCTCCAGCGCGGAGTTTCTCCAGCGCGGACTTTTCTCCAACGCGGACTTTTCTCCAACGCGGACTTTTCTCCAACGCGGACTTTCACCAACGCGGAGTTTCTCCATCGCGGAGTTTCTCCAACGCGGAGTTTATCCAGCGCGGAGTTTCTCCAGCGCGGAGTTTCTCCAGCGCGGAGTTTCTCCAGCGCAGATTTTATTCAGCGCGGAGTCTCTCCAGCACGGAGTTTCTCCAACGCGGAGTTTCTCCAAACGAAATTTCTCCAGCGTGCACTTTTTCCAGCGCGGAGTTTCTCCATTCCGGAGTTTCTCCAAAGCGGCGTTTCTCTAAAGTGGAGTTTCTCCAGCCGGGAGTTTCTCCAATTTGGAGTTTCTCCAGCGCGGACTTCCACCAGCGCGGAGTTTATCCAACGCGGAGTTTCTCCAGCGCGGACTTTCTCCAACACAGACTTTCTCCAGCGCGGAGTTTCTCCAGCGCGGAGTTTCTCCAGTACGGAGTTTCTCCAACGCGGAGTTTCTCCAACGCGGAGTTTCTTCAGCGCGGAATTTCTCCAGCGCGGAGTTTTTCCAGCGCGGAGTTTCTCCAGCGCGGAGTTTCTCCAGCGCGGAGTATCTCCAGCGCGGAGTTTCTCCAGCGCAGATTTTATGCAGCACGGAGTTTCTCCAGCGCGGAGTTTCTCCAGCTCGGAGTTTCTCCAGCACGGAGTTTCTCCAACACGGAGTTTCTCCAGCGCGCAGTTTCTCCAGTGCGGAGTTTCTCGCACACGGAGTTTCTCCAGCGCAGTTTCTCCAGCACGTAGTATCTCCAACGCGGAGTTTCTCCAACGCGGAGTTTCTCCAACGCGGAGTTTCTTCAGCGCGGAGTTTCTCCATCGCGGAGTTTGTCCATCGCGGAGTTTCTCCATCGCTGAGTTTCTCCAGCGCGGACTTTCTCCAGCGCGGAGTTTCTCCAGCGCGGAGGTTCTCCAGAGCGGAGTTTCTCCAATTTGGAGTTTCTCCCGCGCGGACTTCACCCAGCGCGGAGTTTATCCAACGCGGAGTTTCTCCAGCACGGAGTTTTTCCAGCGCGGACTTTCCCCAACACGGACTTTCTCAAGCGCGGAGTTTCTCCAGCTCGGAGTTTCTCCAGCACGGAGTTTCTCCAACACGGAGTTTCTCCAGCGCGCAGTTTCTCCAGCGCGGAGTTTCTCGCACACGGAGTTTCTCCAGCGCACTTTCTCCAGCGCGTAGTATCTCCAACGCGGAGTTTCTCCAACGCGGAGTTTCTCCTACGCGGAGTTTCTCCAGTGCGGAATTTCTCCAGCGCGGAGTTTTTCCAGCGCGGACTTTCTCCAAAACGGAGTTTCTTCAACGCGGAGTTTCTCCAACGCGAACTTTCTCCAGCGCGGAGTTTCTCCAGCGCGGAGTTTCTACATCGCGGAGTTTCTCCAGCCCGGAGTTTCTCCACCGCGGAGTTTCTCAAACGCATTTTCTCTAGTGCGGAGTATCTCCAGCGCAGATTTTATGCAGCACGGAGTTTCTCCAACGCGGAGTCTATCCAACACGAAGTTTCTGCAGTGCGGAGTTTCTCCAACACAGAGTTTCTCCAACACGGAGTTTCTCAAGCGCGGAGTTTATCCAACACAGATTTTCTCCAACACGGAGTTTCTCCAGCGAGGAGTTTCTCCAGCGCGGAGTTTCTCCAGCGCGGACTTTTCTCCAACGCGGACTTTTCTCCAACGCGGACTTTTCTCCAACGCAGACTTTCACCAACACGGAGTTTCTCCATCGCGGAGTTTCTCCAACGAGAATTTTCTCCAACGCGAAGTTTCTCCAGCGCGGAGTTTCTCCAACATGGAGTTCCTCCAACGCGGAGTTTCTCCAGCGCGGAGTTTCTCCAGCGCGGAGTTTCTCCAGCGCGGAGTTTCTCCAGCGCGGAGTTTCTCCAGCGTGGAGTTTCTCCAGCGCGGAGTTTCTCCAGCGCGGAGTTTCTCCAGCGCGGAGTTTCTCCAGCGCAGATTTTATGCAGCGCGGAGTCTCTCCAGCACGGAGTTTCTCCAACGCGGAGTTTCTCCAAACGAAATTTCTCCAGCGTGGACTTTTTCCAGCGAGGAGTTTCTCCATTCCGGAGTTTCTCCAAAGCGGAGTTTCTCTAAAGTGGAGTTTCTCCAGCTGGGAGTTTCTCCAATTTGGAGTTTCTCCAGCGCGGACTTCCACCAGCGCGGAGTTTATCCAACGCGGAGTTTCTCCAGCGCGGACTTTCTCCAACACGGACTTTCTCCAGCGCGGAGTTTCTCCAGCGCGCAGTTTCTCCAGTACGGAGTTTCTCCAACGCGGAGTTTCTCCAACGCGGAGTTTCTTCAGCGCGGAATTTCTCCAGCGCGGAGTTTTTCCAGCGCGGACTTTCTGCAAAACGGAGTTTCTCCAGCGCGGAGTTTCTCCAGCGCGGAGTTTCTCCAGCGCGGAGTATCTCCAGCGCGGAGTTTCTCCAGCGCAGATTTTATGCAGCACGGAGTTTCTCCAGCGCGGAGTTTCTCCAGCTCGGAGTTTCTCCAGCACGGAGTTTCTCCAACACGGAGTTTCTCCAGCGCGCAGTTTCTCCAGCGCGGAGTTTCTCCAGCGCAGTTTCTCCAGCACGTAGTATCTCCAACGCGGAGTTTCTCCAACGCGGAGTTTCTCCAACGCGGAGTTTCTTCAGCGCGGAGTTTCTCCATCGCGGAGTTTGTCCATCGCGGAGTTTCTCCATCGCTGAGTTTCTCCATCGCGGAGTTTCTCCAGTTCGGAGTTTCTCAAACACGGAGTTTCTCCAGCGCGGAGTTTCTCCAGTGCTGAGTTTCTCCAGCGCGGATTTTCTCCAACGCGGACTTTCTCCAACGCGGAGTTTCTACAATACGGAGTTTCTCCAACACGGATTTACTCCATCGCTGAGTTTCTCCATTGCTGAGTTTCACCAGCGCGGAGTTTCTGCAGCGCGGAGTTTCTGCAGCGCGGAGTTTCTCCAACGCGGATTTTCTCCAACGCGGACGTTCTTCAACGCGAAGTACCTCCAACGCGGACTTTCCCCAACGCGGAATTTCTCCAACGGAAACTTTCTCCAACGCGGACTTTCTCCAAACGCTGAGTTTCTCCATCGCTGAGTTTCTCCAGCGCGGAGTTTCTCCAAAGCGGTGTTTCTCCAACGCGGAGTTTCTCCAGCGCGGAGTTTCTCCAACACCGATTTTCTCCAACACGGTGTTTCTTCAGCGCGGAATTTCTCCAGCGCGGAGTTTCTTCAACGCGGAGTTTCTTCAACGCGAACTTTCTCCAGCCCGGAGTTTCTCCACCGCGGAGTTTTTCCATCCCGAAGTTTCTCAAACGCAGTTTCTCTAGTGCGGAGTTTCTCCAGCGCAGATTTTATACAGGACGGAGTTTCTCCAACGCGGAGTTTATCCAACACGAAGTTTCTCCAGTGCGGAGTTTCTCCAACACGGAGTTTCTCAAGCACGGAGTTTCTCCAACACAGATTTTCTCCAACACGGAGTTTCTCCAGCGAGGAGTTTCTCCAGCGCGGAGTTTCTCCAACGCGGAGTTTCTCCAACGCGGAGTTTCTCCAACGCGGACTTTCTCCAACGCGGATTTCCAACGCAGAATTTCTCCAACGCAGAGTTTCTCCAACGCGGAGTTTCTCCAACGCACAGTTTCTCCAACGCACAGTTTCTCCAACGCGAAGTTTCTCCAGCGCGGAGTTTATCCAACACGGAGTTTCTCCAACACGGAGTTTCTCCAGCACGGAGTTTCTCCAGCGCGGAATTTCTCCAACGCGGAGTTTCTCCATCGCGGAGTTTGTCCATCGCGGAGTTTCTCCATCGCTGAGTTTCTCCTGCGCGGAGTTTTTCCAGCGCGGTGTTTCTCCAGCGCGGAGTTTTTCAAGCGCGGAGTTTCTCCAGCGCGGACTTTCTCCAGTGCGGGGTTTCTCCAGCGCGGAGTTTCTGCAGCGCGGAGTTTCTCCGGCGCGGACTTTCTCCAGCGCGGAGTTTCTCCAGCACGGAGTTTCTCCAACACGGAGTTTCTCCAACACGAAGTTTCTCCAGCGTGTTTTTCCAGCCCGGAGTTTCTTTATTGCGGAGTTTCTCCAAAGCGGAGTTTCTCTAAAGCGGAGTTTCTCCAGAGCGGAGTTTCTCCAGCGCGGACTTCACCCAGCGCGGAGTTTATCCAACGCGGAGTTTCTCCAGCGCGGAGTTTCTCCAGCACGGAGTTTCTCCAACACGGAGTTTCTCGAGCGCGCAGTTTCTCCAGCGCGGAGTTTCTCGCACACGGACTTTCTCCAGCGCAGAGTTTCTCCAGCGCGTAGTATCTCCAACGCGGAGTTTCTCCAACGCGGAGTTTCTCCAACGCGGAGTTTCTTCAGCGCGCAATTTCTCCAGCGCGGAGTTTTTCCAGCGCGGACTTTCTCCAAAACGGAGTTTCTCCAGCGCTGGAGTTTCTCCAACGCGAACTTTCTCCAGCGCGGAGTTTCTCCAGCGCGGAGTTTCTACATCGCGGAGTTTCTCCAGCCCGGAGTTTCTCCACCGCGGAATTTCTCCATCCCGAAGTTTCTCAAACGCATTTTCTCTAGTGCGGAGTATCTCCAGCGCAGATTTTATGCAGCACGGAGTTTCTCCAACGCGGAGTTTATCCAACACGAAGTTTCTGCAGTGCGGAGTTTCTCCAACACAGAGTTTCTCCAACACGGAGTTTCTCAAACGCGGAGTTTATCCAACACAGATTTTCTCCAACACGGAGTTTCTCCAGCGAGGAGTTTCTCCAGCGCGGAGTTTCTCCAGCGCGGACTTTTCTCCAACGCGGACTTTTCTCCAACGCGGACTTTTCTCCAACGCGGACTTTCACCAACGCGGAGTTTCTCCATCGCGGAGTTTCTCCAACGAGAATTTTCTCCAACGCGAAGTTTCTCCAGCGCGGAGTTTCTCCAACATGGAGTTTCTCCAACGCGGAGTTTGTCCAGCGCGGAGTTTCTCCAGCGCGGAGTTTCTCCAGCGCGGAGTTTCTCCAGCGCGGAGTTTCTCCAGCGTGGAGTTTCTCCAGCGCGGAGTTTCTCCAGCGCGGAGTTTCTCCAGCGCGGAGTTTCTCCAGCGCAGATTTTATGCAGCGCGGAGTCTCTCCAGCACGGAGTTTCTCCAACGCGGAGTTTCTCCAAACGAAATTTCTCCAGCGTGGACTTTTTCCAGCGCGGAGTTTCTTCATTCCGGAGTTTCTCCAAAGCGGAGTTTCTCTAAAGTGGAGTTTCTCCAGCTGGGAGTTTCTCCAATTTGGAGTTTCTCCAGCGCGGACTTCCACCAGCGCGGAGTTTATCCAACGCGGAGTTTCTCCAGCGCGGACTTTCTCCAACACGGACTTTCTCCAGCGCGGAGTTTCTCCAGCGCGGAGTTTCTCCAGTACGGAGTTTCTCCAACGCGGAGTTTCTCCAACGCGGAGTTTCTTCAGCGCGAAATTTCTCCAGCGCGGAGTTTTTCCAGCGAGGACTTTCTGCAAAACGGAGTTTCTCCAGCGCGGAGTTTCTCCAGCGCGGAGTTTCTCCAGCGCGGAGTATCTCCAGCGCGGAGTTTCTCCAGCGCAGATTTTATGCAGCACGGAGTTTCTCCAGCGCGGAGTTTCTCCAGCTCGGAGTTTCTCCAGCACGGAGTTTCTCCAACACGGAGTTTCTCCAGCGCGCAGTTTCTCCAGCGCGGAGTTTCTCCAGCGCAGTTTCTCCAGCACGTAGTATCTCCAACGCGGAGTTTCTCCAACGCGGAGTTACTCCAACGCGGAGTTTCTTCAGCGCGGAGTTTCTCCATCGCGGAGTTTGTCCATCGCGGAGTTTCTCCATCGCTGAGTTTCTCCATCGCGGAGTTTCTCCAGTTCGGAGTTTCTCAAACACGGAGTTTCTCCAGCGCGGAGTTTCTCCAGCGCTGAGTTTCTCAAGCGCGGATTTTCTCCAACGCGGACTTTCTCCAACGCGGAGTGTCTCCAACGCGGAGTTTCTACAATACGGAGTTTCTCCAACACGGATTTACTCCATCGCTGAGTTTCTCCATCGCTGAGTTTCACCAGCGCGGAGTTTCTGCAGCGCGGAGTTTCTGCAGTGCGGAGTTTCTCCAACGCGGATTTTCTCCAACGCGGACGTTCTTCAACGCGGAGTACCTCCAACGCGGACTTTCCCCAACGCGGAATTTCTCCAACGGAAACTTTCTCCAACGCGGACTTTCTCCAAACGCTGAGTTTCTCCATCGCTGAGTTTCTCCAGCGCGGAGTTTCTCCAAAGCGGTGTTTCTCCAACGCGGAGTTTCTCCAGCGCGGAGTTTCTCCAACACGGATTTTCTCCAACACGGTGTTTCTTCAGCGCGGAATTTCTCCAGCGCGGAGTTTCTTCAACGCGGAGTTTCTTCAACGCGAACTTTCTCCAGCCCGGAGTTTCTCCACCGCGGAGTTTTTCCATCCCGAAGTTTCTCAAACGCAGTTTCTCTAGTGCGGAGTTTCTCCAGCGCAGATTTTATACAGGACGGAGTTTCTCCAACGCGGAGTTTATCCAGCACGAAGTTTCTCCAGCACGTAGTATCTCCAACGCGGAGTTTCTCCAACGCGGAGTTTCTCCAACGCGGAGTTTCTTCAGCGCGGAGTTTCTCCATCGCGGAGTTTGTCCATCGCGGAGTTTCTCCATCGCTGAGTTTCTCCAGCGCGGACTTTCTCCAGCGCGGATTTTCTCCAGCGCGGAGGTTCTCCAGAGCGGAGTTTCTCCAATTTGGAGTTTCTCCAGCGCGGACTTCACCCAGCGCGGAGTTTCTCCAGCACGGAGTTTTTCCAGCGCGGACTTTCCCCAACACGGACTTTCTCAAGCGCGGAGTTTCTCCAGCTCGGAGTTTCTCCAGCACGGAGTTTCTCCAACACGGAGTTTCTCCAGCGCGCAGTTTCTCCAGCGCGGAGTTTCTCGCACACGGAGTTTCTCCAGCGCAGTTTCTCCAGCGCGTAGTATCTCCAACGCGGAGTTTCTCCAACGCGGAGTTTCTCCAACGCGGAGTTTCTCCAGCGCGGAATTTCTCCAGCGCGGAGTTTTTCCAGCGCGGACTTTCTCCAAAACGGAGTTTCTTCAACGCGGAGTTTCTCCAACGCGAACTTTCTCCAGCGCGGAGTTTCTCCAGCGCGGAGTTTCTACATCGCGGAGTTTCTCCAGCCCGGAGTTTCTCCACCGCGGAGTTTCTCCATCCCGAAGTTTCTCAAACGCATTTTCTCTAGTGCGGAGTATCTCCAGCGCAGATTTTATGCAGCACGGAGTTTCTCCAACGCGGAGTTTATCCAACACAGAGTTTCTCCAACACGGAGTTTCTCAAGCGCGGAGTTTATCCAACACAGATTTTCTCCAACACGGAGTTTCTCCAGCGAGGAGTTTCTCCAGCGCGGAGTTTCTCCAGCGCGGACTTTTCTCCAACGCGGACTTTTCTCCAACGCGGACTTTTCTCCAACGCGGACTTTCACCAACGCGGAGTTTCTCCATCGCGGAGTTTCTCCAACGAGAATTTTCTCCAACGCGAAGTTTCTCCAGCGCGGAGTTTCTCCAACATGGAGTTTCTCCAACGCGGAGTTTCTCCAGCGCGGAGTTTCTCCAGCGCGGAGTTTCTCCAGCGCGGAGTTTCTCCAGCGTGGAGTTTCTCCAGCGCGGAGTTTCTCCAGCGCGGAGTTTCTCCAGCGCGGAGTTTCTCCATGCAGATTTTATGCAGCGCGGAGTCTCTCCAGCACGGAGTTTCTCCAACGCGGAGTTTCTCCAAACGAAATTTCTCCAGCGTGGACTTTTTCCAGCGCGGAGTTTCTTCATTCCGGAGTTTCTCCAAAGCGGAGTTTCTCTAAAGTGGAGTTTCTCCAGCTGGGAATTTCTCCAATTTGGAGTTTCTCCAGCGCGGACTTCCACCAGCGCGGAGTTTATCCAACGCGGAGTTTCTCCAGCGCGGACTTTCTCCAACACGGACTTTCTCCAGCGCGGAGTTTTTCCAGCGCGGAGTTTCTCCAGTACGGAGTTTCTCCAACGCGGAGTTTCTCCAACGCGGAGTTTCTTCAGCGCGGAATATCTCCAGCGCGGAGTTTATCCAGCGCGGACTTTCTGCAAAACGGAGTTTCTCCAGCGCGGAGTTTCTCCAGCGCGGAGTTTCTCCAGCGCGGAGTATCTCCAGCGCGGAGTTTCTCCAGCGCAGATTTTATGCAGCACGGAGTTTCTCCAGCGCGGAGTTTCTCCAGCTCGGAGTTTCTCCAGCACGGAGTTTCTACAGCACGGAGTTTCTCCAGCGCGCAGTTTCTCCAGCGCGGAGTTTCTCCAGCGCAGTTTCTCCAGCACGTAGTATCTCCAACGCGGAGTTTCTCCAACGCGGAGTTTCTCCAACGCGGAGTTTCTTCAGCGCGGAGTTTCTTCATCGCGGAGTTTGTCCATCGCGGAGTTTCTCCATCGCTGAGTTTCTCCATCGCGGAGTTTCTCCAGTTCGGAGTTTCTCAAACACGGAGTTTCTCCAGCGCGGAGTTTCTCCAGCGCTGAGTTTCTCCAGCGCGGATTTTCTCCAACGCGGACTTTCTCCAACGCGGAGTGTCTCCAACGCGGAGTTTCTACAATACGGAGTTTCTCCAACACGGATTTACTCCATCGCTGAGTTTTTCCATCGCTGAGTTTCACCAGCGCGGAGTTTCTGCAGCGCGGAGTTTCTCCAACGCGGATTTTCTCCAACGCGGACGTTCTTCAACGCGGAGTACCTCCAACGCGGACTTTCCCCAACGCGGAATTTCTCCAACGGAAACTTTCTCCAACGCGGACTTTCTCCAAACGCTGAGTTTCTCCATCGCTGAGTTTCTCCAGCGCGGAGTTTCTCCAAAGCGGTGTTTCTCCAACGCGGAGTTTCTCCAGCGCGGAGTTTCTCCAACACGGATTTTCTCCAACACGGTGTTTCTTCAGCGCGGAATTTCTCCAGCGCGGAGTTTCTTCAACGCGGAGTTTCTTCAACGCGAACTTTCTCCAGCCCGGAGTTTCTCCACCGCGGAGTTTTTCCATCCCGAAGTTTCTCAAACGCAGTTTCTCTAGTGCGGAGTTTCTCCAGCGCAGATTTTATACAGGACGGAGTTTCTCCAACGCGGAGTTTATCCAACACGAAGTTTCTCCAGTGCGGAGTTTCTCCAACACAGAGTTTCTCCAACACGGAGTTTCTCAAGCACGGAGTTTCTCCAACACAGATTTTCTCCAACACGGAGTTTCTCCAGCGAGGAGTTTCTCCAGCGCGGAGTTTCTCCAACGCGGAGTTTCTCCAACGCGGAGTTTCTCCAACGCGGAGTTTCTCCAACGCGGACTTTCTCCAACGCAGAATTTCTCCAACGCAGAATTTCTCCAACGCGGAGTTTCTCCAACGCGCAGTTTCTCCAACGCGAAGTTTCTCCAGCGCGGAGTTTATCCAACACGGAGTTTCTCCAACACGGAGTTTCTCCAGCGCGGAGTTTCTCCAGCGCGGAGTTTCTCCAGCGCGGAGTATCTCCAGCGCGGAGTTTCTACAGCGCAGATTTTATGCAGCACGGAGTTTCTCCAGCGCGGAATTTCTCCAACGCGGAGTTGCTCCGGCGCGGAGTTTCTCCAGCGTAGAGTTTCTTCAGCGCGGACTTTTCTCCAACGCGGACTTTCTCCAGCGCGGAGTTTCTCCAGCACGGAGTTTCTCCAACACGGAGTTTCTCCAACACGAAGTTTCTCCAGCGTGGAGTTTTTCCAGCCCGGAGTTTCTTTATTGCGGAGTTTCTCCAAAGCGGAGTTTCTCCAGAGCGGAGTTTCTCCAGCGCGGACTTCACCCAGCGCGGAGTTTATCCAACGCGGAGTTTCTCCAGCGCGGAGTTTCTCCAGCACGGAGTTTCTCCAACACGGAGTTTCTCGAGCGCGCAGTTTCTCCAGCGCGGAGTTTCTCGCACACGGACTTTCTCCAGCGCAGAGTTTCTCCAGCGCGTAGTATCTCCAACGCGGAGTTTCTCCAACGCGGAGTTTCTCCAACGCGGAGTTTCTTCAGCGCGCAATTTCTCCAGCGCGGAGTTTTTCCAGCGCGGACTTTCTCCAAAAGGGAGTTTCTCCAGCGCTGGAGTTTCTCCAACGCGGAATTTTTCTAACGCAGTCTATCGCGGAGTTTATTAATAATAATAATTGGTTTTTGGGGAAAGGAAATGCCGCAGTATCTGTCTCATATATCGTTGGACACCTGAACCGCGCCGTAAGGGAAGGGACAAGGGGGGGAGTGAAAGAAGAAGGGAAGAAGGAGGTGCCGTAGTGGAGGGCTCCGGAATAATTTCGACCACCTGGGGATCATTAACGTGCACTGACATCGCACAGCACACGGGCGCCTTAGCGTTTTTCCTCCATAAAAACGCAGCCGCCGCGGTCGGGTTCGAACCCGGGTACTCCGGATCAGTAGTCGAGCGCCCTAACCACTGAGCCACCGCGGCGGGTTCGCGGAAATTCTGCGTTGGAGAAAGTCCGCGTTGGAGAAAGTCCGCGCTGGAGAAACTCCGCGCTGGAGAAACTCCGCGTTTGAGAAACTCCGAACTGGAGAAATTCCGCGTTTGAGAAAATCGCGGAGTTTCTCAAACGCGGAATTTCTCCAGTTGGGAGTTTCTCAAACGCGGAGTTTCTCCAGCGCGGAGTTTCTCCAACGCGGACTTTCTCCAACGCGGACTTTCTCCAACGCAGAATTTCTCCAACGCGAAGTTTCTCCAGCGCGGAGTTTATCCAACGCGGAGTTTCTCCAACACAGAGTTTCTCCAGCGCGGAGTTTCTCCAGCGCGGAGTTTTTCCAGCGCGGAGTTTCTCCAGCGCAGATTTTATGCAGCGCGGAGTCTCTCCAGCACGGAGTTTCTCCAACGCGGAGTTTCTCCAAACGAAATTTCTCCAGCGTGGAGTTTTTCCAGCGCGGAGTTTCTCCATTCCGGAATTTCTCCAAAGCGGAGTTTCTCTAAAGCGGAGTTTCTCCAATTTGGAGTTTCTCCAGCGCGGACTTCCACCAGCGCGGAGTTTATCCAACGCGGAGTTTCTCCAGCGCAGACTTTCTCCAACACGGACTTTCTCCAGCGCGGAGTTTCTCCAGCGCGGAGTATCTCCAGTACGGAGTTTCTCCAACGCGGAGTTTCTCCAACGCGGAGTTTCTTCAGCGCGGAATTTCTCCAGCGCGGAGTTTTTCCAGCGCAGACTTTCTGCAAAACGGAGTTTCTCCAGCGCGGAGTTTCTCCAGCGCGGAGTTTCTCCAGCGCGGAGTATCTCAAGCGCGGAGTTTCTCCAGCGCAGATTTTATGCAGCACGGAGTTTCTCCAGCGCGGAGTTTCTCCAACGCGGAGTTGCTCCAGCGCGGAGGTTCTTCAGCGTGGAGTTTCTCCAGCCCGGAGTTTCACCAGCGCGGAGTTTCTCCAACGCGGCCTTTCTTCAACGCGGAGTTTCTCCAACGCGGACTTTCTCCAACGCGGACTTTGCTTCTCCAACGCAGACTTTCTCCAACGCGCAGTTTCTCCAACGCGAAGTTTCTCCAGCGCGGAGTTTCTCCAACACGGAGTTTCTCCAGCGCGGAGTATCTCCAGCGCGGAGTTTCTCCAGCGCGGAATTTATCCAGCGCGGAGTATCTCCAGCGCGGAGTTTCTCTAGCGCAGATTTTATGCAGCACGGAGTTTCTCCAGCGCGGAGTTTCTCCAACGCGGAGTTTTTCAAGCGCGGAGTTTCTCCAGCGCGGAGTTTCTCAAGCGCGGAGTTTCTCCAGCGCGGAGTTTCTCCGGCGCAGACTTTCTCCAGCGCGGATTTTCTCCAGCACAGAGTATCTCCAGCGCGGAGTTTCTCTAGCGCAGATTTTATGCAGCACGGAGTTTGTCCATCGCGGAGTTTCTC
The DNA here is from genome assembly GCA_030143305.2 of Amblyomma americanum. Classification (NCBI taxonomy): domain Eukaryota; kingdom Metazoa; phylum Arthropoda; class Arachnida; order Ixodida; family Ixodidae; genus Amblyomma; species Amblyomma americanum. Next base: position 32,238 of record JARKHS020036584.1, on the reverse strand, counting down.
CATCGCTGAGTTTCTCCTGCGCGGAGTTTTTCCAGCGCGGAGTTTCTCCAGCGCGGAGTTTTTCAAGCGCGGAGTTTCTCCAGCGCGGACTTTCTCCTGTGCGGGGTTTCTCCCGCGCGGAGTTTCTGCAGCGCGGAGTTTCTCCGGCGCGGACTTTCTCCGGCGCGGACTTTCTCCAACACGAAGTTTCTCCAGCGTGGAGTTTTTCCAGCGCGGAGTTTCTTTATTGCGGAGTTTCTCCAAAGCGGAGTTTCTCCAAAGCGGAGTTTCTCCAGCGCGGACTTCACCCAGCGCGAAGTTTATCCAACGCGGAGTTTCTCCAGCGCGGAGTTTCTCCAGCACGGAGTTTCTCCAACACGGAGTTTCTCGAGCGCGCAGTTTCTCCAGCGCGGAGTATCTCGCACACGGACTTTCTCCAGCGCAGAGTTTCTCCAGCGCGTAGTATCTCCAACGCGGAGTTTCTCCAACGCGGAGTTTCTCCAACGCGGAGTTTCTTCAGCGCGCAATTTCTCCAGCGCGGAGTTTCTCCAGCTCGGAGTTTCTCCAGCACGGAGTTTCTACAGCACGGAGTTTCTCCAGCGCGCAGTTTCTCCAGCGCGGAGTTTCTCCAGCGCAGTTTCTCCAGCACGTAGTATCTCCAACGCGGAGTTTCTCCAACGCGGAGTTTCTCCAACGCGGAGTTTCTTCAGCGCGGAGTTTCTTCATCGCGGAGTTTGTCCATCGCGGAGTTTCTCCATCGCTGAGTTTCTCCATCGCGGAGTTTCTCCAGTTAGGAGTTTCTCAAACACGGAGTTTCTCCAGCGCGGAGTTTCTCCAGCGCTGAGTTTCTCCAGCGCGGATTTTCTCCAACGCGGACTTTCTCCAACGCGGAGTGTCTCCAACGCGGAGTTTCTACAATACGGAGTTTCTCCAACACGGATTTACTCCATCGCTGAGTTTCTCCAGCGCGGAGTTTCTCAAGCGCGGAGTTTCTCCAGCGCGGAGTTTCTCCGGCGCAGACTTTCTCCAGCGCGGATTTTCTCCAGCACAGAGTATCTCCAGCGCGGAGTTTCTCTAGCGCAGATTTTATGCAGCACGGAGTTTGTCCATCGCGGAGTTTCTCCATCGCTGAGTTTCTCCTGCGCGGAGTTTTTCCAGCGCGGAGTTTCTCCAGCGCGGAGTTTTTCAAGCGCGGAGTTTCTCCAGCGCGGACTTTCTCCTGTGCGGGGTTTCTCCCGCGCGGAGTTTCTGCAGCGCGGAGTTTCTCCGGCGCGGACTTTCTCCGGCGCGGACTTTCTCCAACACGAAGTTTCTCCAGCGTGGAGTTTTTCCAGCGCGGAGTTTCTTTATTGCGGAGTTTCTCCAAAGCGGAGTTTCTCCAAAGCGGAGTTTCTCCAGCGCGGACTTCACCCAGCGCGAAGTTTATCCAACGCGGAGTTTCTCCAGCGCGGAGTTTCTCCAGCACGGAGTTTCTCCAACACGGAGTTTCTCGAGCGCGCAGTTTCTCCAGCGCGGAGTATCTCGCACACGGACTTTCTCCAGCGCAGAGTTTCTCCAGCGCGTAGTATCTCCAACGCGGAGTTTCTCCAACGCGGAGTTTCTCCAACGCGGAGTTTCTTCAGCGCGCAATTTCTCCAGCGCGGAGTTTCTCCAGCTCGGAGTTTCTCCAGCACGGAGTTTCTACAGCACGGAGTTTCTCCAGCGCGCAGTTTCTCCAGCGCGGAGTTTCTCCAGCGCAGTTTCTCCAGCACGTAGTATCTCCAACGCGGAGTTTCTCCAACGCGGAGTTTCTCCAACGCGGAGTTTCTTCAGCGCGGAGTTTCTTCATCGCGGAGTTTGTCCATCGCGGAGTTTCTCCATCGCTGAGTTTCTCCATCGCGGAGTTTCTCCAGTTAGGAGTTTCTCAAACACGGAGTTTCTCCAGCGCGGAGTTTCTCCAGCGCTGAGTTTCTCCAGCGCGGATTTTCTCCAACGCGGACTTTCTCCAACGCGGAGTGTCTCCAACGCGGAGTTTCTACAATACGGAGTTTCTCCAACACGGATTTACTCCATCGCTGAGTTTCACCAGCGCGGAGTTTCTGCAGCGCGGAGTTTCTGCAGCGCGGAGTTTCTCCAACGCGGATTTTCTCCAACGCGGACGTTCTTCAACGCGGAGTACCTCCAACGCGGACTTTCCCCAACGCGGAATTTCTCCAACGGAAACTTTCTCCAACGCGGACTTTCTCCAAACGCTGAGTTTCTCCATCGCTGAGTTTCTCCAGCGCGGAGTTTCTCCAAAGCGGTGTTTCTCCAACGCGGAGTTTCTCCAGCGCGGAGTTTCTCCAACACGGATTTTCTCCAACACGGTGTTTCTTCAGCGCGGAATTTCTCCAGCGCGGAGTTTCTTCAACGCGGAGTTTCTTCAACGCGAACTTTCTCCAGCCCGGAGTTTCTCCACCGCGGAGTTTTTCCATCCCGAAGTTTCTCAAACGCAGTTTCTCTAGTGCGGAGTTTCTCCAGCGCAGATTTTATACAGGACGGAGTTTCTCCAACGCGGAGTTTATCCAACACGAAGTTTCTCCAGTGCGGAGTTTCTCCAACACAGAGTTTCTCCAACACGGAGTTTCTCAAGCACGGAGTTTCTCCAACACAGATTTTCTCCAACACGGAGTTTCTCCAGCGAGGAGTTTCTCCAGCGCGGAGTTTCTCCAACGCGGAGTTTCTCCAACGCGGAGTTTCTCCAACGCGGACTTTCTCCAACGCAGAATTTCTCCAACGCAGAATTTCTCCAACGCGGAGTTTCTCCAACGCGCAGTTTCTCCAACGCGAAGTTTCTCCAGCGCGGAGTTTATCCAACACGGAGTTTCTCCAACACGGAGTTTCTCCAGCGCGGAGTTTCTCCAGCGCGGAGTTTCTCCAGCGCGGAGTATCTCCAGCGCGGAGTTTCTACAGCGCAGATTTTATGCAGCACGGAGTTTCTCCAGCGCGGAATTTCTCCAACGCGGAGTTGCTCCGGCGCGGAGTTTCTCCAGCGTAGAGTTTCTTCAGCGCGGACTTTTCTCCAACGCGGACTTTCACCAACGCGGAGTTTCTTCATCGCGGAGTTTGTCCATCGCGGAGTTTCTCCATCGCTGAGTTTCTCCTGCGCGGAGTTTTTCCAGCGCGGAGTTTCTCCAGCGCGGAGTTTTTCAAGCGCGGATTTTCTCCAGCGCGGACTTTCTCCAGTGCGGGGTTTCTCCAGCGCGGAGTTTCTGCAGCGCGGAGTTTCTCCGGCGCGGACTTTCTCCAGCGCGGAGTTTCTCCAGCACGGAGTTTCTCCAACACGGAGTTTCTCCAACCCGAAGTTTCTCCAGCGTGGAGTTTTTCCAGCCCGGAGTTTCTTTATTGCGGAGTTTCTCCAAAGCGGAGTTTCTCCAAAGCGGAGTTTCTCCAGAGCGGAGTTTCTCCAGCGCGGACTTCACCCAGCGCGGAGTTTATCCAACGCGGAGTTTCTCCAGCGCGGAGTTCCTCCAACACGGAGTTTCTCGAGCGCGCAGTTTCTCCAGCGCGGAGTTTCTCGCACACGGACTTTCTCCAGCGCAGAGTTTCTCCAGCGCGTAGTATCTCCAACGCGGAGTTTCTCCAACGCGGAGTTTCTCCAACGCGGAGTTTCTTCAGCGCGCAGTTTCTCCAGCGCGGAGTTTTTCCAGCGCGGACTTTCTCCAAAAGGGAGTTTCTCCAGCGCTGGAGTTTCTCCAACGCGGAATTTTTCTAACGCAGTCTATCGCGGAGTCCATTAATAATAATAATTGGTTTTTGGGGAAAGGAAATGCCGCAGTATCTGTCTCATATATCGTTGGACACCTGAACCGCGCCGTAAGGGAAGGGACAAGGGGGGGAGTGAAAGAAGAAGGGAAGAAGGAGGTGCCGTAGTGGAGGGCTCCGGAATAATTTCGACCACCTGGGGATCAATAACGTGCACTGACATCGCACAGCACACGGGCGCCTTAGCGTTTTTCCTCCATAAAAACGCAGCCGCCGCGGTCGGGTTCGAACCCGGGTACTCCGGATCAGTAGTCGAGCGCCCTAACCACTGAGCCACCGCGGCGGGTTCGCGGAAATTCTGCGTTGGAGAAAGTCCGCGTTGGAGAAAGTCCGCGTTGGAGAAACTCCGCGCTGGAGAAACTCCGCGTTTGAGAAACTCCGAACTGGAGAAATTCCGCGTTTGAGAAAATCGCGGAGTTTCTCAAACGCGGAATTTCTCCAGTTGGGAGTTTCTCAAACGCGGAGTTTCTCCAGCGCGGAGTTTCTCCAACGCGGACTTTCTCCAACGCGGACTTTCTCCAACGCAGAATTTCTCCAACGCGAAGTTTCTCCAGCGCGGAGTTTATCCAACGCGGAGTTTCTCCAACACAGAGTTTCTCCAGCGCGGAGTTTCTCCAGCGCGGAGTTTCTCCAGCGCGGAGTTTCTCCAGCGCAGATTTTATGCAGCGCGGAGTCTCTCCAGCACGGAGTTTCTCCAACGCGGAGTTTCTCCAAACGAAATTTCTCCAGCGTGGAGTTTTTCCAGCGCGGAGTTTCTTCATTCCGGAATTTCTCCAAAGCGGAGTTTCTCTAAAGCGGAGTTTCTCCAATTTGGAGTTTCTCCAGCGCGGACTTCCACCAGCGCGGAGTTTATCCAACGCGGAGTTTCTCCAGCGCAGACTTTCTCCAACACGGACTTTCTCCAGCGCGGAGTTTCTCCAGCGCGGAGTATCTCCAGTACGGAGTTTCTCCAACGCGGAGTTTCTCCAACGCGGAGTTTCTTCAGCGCGGAATTTCTCCAGCGCGGAGTTTTTCCAGCGCAGACTTTCTGCAAAACGGAGTTTCTCCAGCGCGGAGTTTCTCCAGCGCGGAGTTTCTCCAGCGCGGAGTATCTCAAGCGCGGAGTTTCTCCAGCGCAGATTTTATGCAGCACGGAGTTTCTCCAGCGCGGAGTTTCTCCAACGCGGAGTTGCTCCAGCGCGGAGGTTCTTCAGCGTGGAGTTTCTCCAGCCCGGAGTTTCACCAGCGCGGAGTTTCTCCAACGCGGCCTTTCTTCAACGCGGAGTTTCTCCAACGCGGACTTTCTCCAACGCGGACTTTGCTTCTCCAACGCAGACTTTCTCCAACGCGCAGTTTCTCCAACGCGAAGTTTCTCCAGCGCGGAGTTTCTCCAACACGGAGTTTCTCCAGCGCGGAGTATCTCCAGCGCGGAGTTTCTCCAGCGCGGAATTTATCCAGCGCGGAGTATCTCCAGCGCGGAGTTTCTCTAGCGCAGATTTTATGCAGCACGGAGTTTCTCCAGCGCGGAGTTTCTCCAACGCGGAGTTTTTCAAGCGCGGAGTTTCTCCAGCGCGGAGTTTCTCAAGCGCGGAGTTTCTCCAGCGCGGAGTTTCTCCGGCGCAGACTTTCTCCAGCGCGGATTTTCTCCAGCACAGAGTATCTCCAGCGCGGAGTTTCTCTAGCGCAGATTTTATGCAGCACGGAGTTTGTCCATCGCGGAGTTTCTCCATCGCTGAGTTTCTCCTGCGCGGAGTTTTTCCAGCGCGGAGTTTCTCCAGCGCGGAGTTTTTCAAGCGCGGAGTTTCTCCAGCGCGGACTTTCTCCTGTGCGGGGTTTCTCCCGCGCGGAGTTTCTGCAGCGCGGAGTTTCTCCGGCGCGGACTTTCTCCGGCGCGGACTTTCTCCAACACGAAGTTTCTCCAGCGTGGAGTTTTTCCAGCGCGGAGTTTCTTTATTGCGGAGTTTCTCCAAAGCGGAGTTTCTCCAAAGCGGAGTTTCTCCAGCGCGGACTTCACCCAGCGCGAAGTTTATCCAACGCGGAGTTTCTCCAGCGCGGAGTTTCTCCAGCACGGAGTTTCTCCAACACGGAGTTTCTCGAGCGCGCAGTTTCTCCAGCGCGGAGTATCTCGCACACGGACTTTCTCCAGCGCAGAGTTTCTCCAGCGCGTAGTATCTCCAACGCGGAGTTTCTCCAGCGCGGAGTTTTTCCAGCGCGGACTTTCTCCAAAACGGAGTTTCTCCAGCGCTGGAGTTTCTCCAACGCGGAATTTTTCTAACGCAGTCTATCTCCAACGCCGACTTTCTCTAACGCGGAGTTTATCCAACGCGAAGTTTCTCCAGTGCGGAGTTTCTCCAACACAGTGTTTCTCCAACACGGAGTTTCTCAAGCGCGGAGTTTCTCCAGCGCGGAGTTTCTCCAACACAAAGTTTCTCCAACACGGAGTTTCTCCAGCGAGGAGTTTCTCCAGCGCGGAGTTTCTCCAGCGCGGACTTTTCTCCTACGCGGACTTTTCTCCAACGCGGACTTTCACCAACGCGGAGTTTCTCCATCGCGGAGTTTCTCCAACGCGAATTTTCTTCAACGCGAAGTTTCTCCAGCGCGGAGTTTCTCCAACACGGAGTTTCTCCAACGCCGAGTTTCTCCTGCGCGCAGTTTATCCAACGCGGAGTTTCTCCAACACGGAGTTTCTCCAGCGCGGAGTTTCTCCAGCGCGGAGTTTCTCCAGCACGGAGTTTCTCCAACACGGAGTTTCTCCAACACGAAGTTTCTCCAGCGTGGAGTTTTTCCAGCGCGGAGTTTCTTTATTGCGGAGTTTCTCCATCGCTGAGTTTTTCAAGCGCGGAGTTTCTCCAGCGCGGACTTTCTCCAGCGCGGGGTTTCTCCAGCGCGGAGTTTCTGCAGCGCGGAGTTTCTCCGGCGCGGACTTTCTCCAGCGCGGAGTTTCTCCAGCACGGAGTTTCTCCAACACGGAGTTTCTCCAACACGAAGTTTCTCCAGCGTGGAGTTTTTCCAGCGCGGAGTTTCTTTATTGCGGAGTTTCTCCAAAGCGGAGTTTCTGCAAAGCGGAGTTTCTCCAGAGCGGAGTTTCTCCAGCGCGGACCTCACCCAGCGCGGAGTTTATCCAACGCGGAGTTTCTCCAGCGCGGAGTTTCTCCAGCACGGAGTTTCTCCAACACGGAGTTTCTCGAGCGCGCAGTTTCTCCAACGCGGAGTTTCTTCAGCATGCAATTTCTCCAGCGCGGAGTTTTTCCAGCGCGGAGTTGCTCCAGCGCGGGGGTTCTTCAGCGTGGAGTTTCTCCAGCGCGGACTTTTCTCCAACGCGGACTTTTCTCCAACGCGGACTTCTCTCCAACGCGGACTTTCACCAACGCGGAGTTTCTCCATCGCGGAGTTTGTCCATCGCGGAGTTTCTCCATCGCTGAGTTTCTCCTGCGCGGAGTTTTTCCAGCGCGGAGTTTCTCCAGCGCGGAGTTTTTCAAGCGCGGAGTTTCTCCAGCGCAGACTTTCTCCAGCGCGGAGTTTCTCCAGCGCGGAGTTTCTCCAGAGCGGAGTTTCTCCAATTTAGAGTTTCTCCAGCGCGGACTTCACCCAGCGCGGAGTTTATCCAACGCGGAGTTTCTCCAGCACGGAGTTTTTCCAGCACGGAGTATCTCGCACACGGACTTTCTCCAGCGCAGAGTTTCTCCAGCGCGTAGTATCTCCAACGCGGAGTTTCTCCAACGCGGAGTTTCTCCAACGCGGAGTTTCTTCAGCGCGCAATTTCTCCAGCGCAGAGTTTTTCCAGCGCGGACTTTCTCCAAAACGGAGTTTCTCCAGCGCTGGAGTTTCTCCAACGCGGAATTTTTCTAACGCAGTCTATCTCCAACGCCGACTTTCTCTAACGCGGAGTTTATCCAACGCGAAGTTTCTCCAGTGCAGAGTTTCTCCAACACAGTGTTTCTCCAACACGGAGTTTCTCAAGCGCGGAGTTTCTCCAGCGCGGAGTTTCTCCAACACAAAGTTTCTCCAACACGGAGTTTCTCCAGCGAGGAGTTTCTCCAGCGCGGAGTTTCTCCAGTGCGGACTTTTCTCCTACGCGGACTTTTCTCCAACGCGGACTTTCACCAACGCGGAGTTTCTCCATCGCGGAGTTTCTCCAACGCGAATTTTCTTCAACGCGAAGTTTCTCCAGCGCGGAGTTTCTCCAACACGGAGTTTCTCCAACGCCGAGTTTCTCCAGCGCGCAGTTTATCCAACGCGGAGTTTCTCCAACACGGAGTTTCTCCAGCGCGGAGTTTCTCCAGCGCGGAGTTTCTCCAGCACGGAGTTTCTCCAACACGGAGTTTCTCCAACACGAAGTTTCTCCAGCGTGGAGTTTTTCCAGCGCGGAGTTTCTTTATTGCGGAGTTTCTCCATCGCTGAGTTTTTCAAGCGCGGAGTTTCTCCAGCGCGGACTTTCTCCAGCGCGGGGTTTCTCCAGCGCGGAGTTTCTGCAGCGCGGAGTTTCTCCGGCGCGGACTTTCTCCAGCGCGGAGTTTCTCCAGCACGGAGTTTCTCCAACACGGAGTTTCTCCAACACGAAGTTTCTCCAGCGTGGAGTTTTTTCAGCGCGGAGTTTCTTTATTGCGGAGTTTCTCCAAAGCGGAGTTTCTCCAAAGCGGAGTTTCTCCAGAGCGGAGTTTCTCCAGCGCGGACCTCACCCAGCGCGGAGTTTATCCAACGCGGAGTTTCTCCAGCGCGGAGTTTCTCCAGCACGGAGTTTCTCCAACACGGAGTTTCTCGAGAGCGCAGTTTCTCCAGCGCGGAGTTTCTCGCACACGGACTTTCTCCAACGCGGAGTTTCTCCAACGCGGAGTTTCTTCAGCATGCAATTTCTCCAGCGCGGAGTTTTTCCAGCGCGGAGTTGCTCCAGCGCGGGGGTTCTTCAGCGTGGAGTTTCTCCAGCGCGGACTTTTCTCCAACGCGGACTTTTCTCCAACGCGGACTTCTCTCCAACGCGGACTTTCACCAACGCGGAGTTTCTCCATCGCGGAGTTTGTCCATCGCGGAGTTTCTCCATCGCTGAGTTTCTCCTGCGCGGAGTTTTTCAAGCGCGGAGTTTCTCCAGCGCGGAGTTTTTCAAGCGCGGAGTTTCTCCAGCGCAGACTTTCTCCAGCGCGGAGTTTCTCCAGCGCGGAGTTTCTCCAGAGCGGAGTTTCTCCAATTTAGAGTTTCTCCAGCGCGGACTTCACCCAGCGCGGAGTTTATCCAACGCGGAGTTTCTCCAGCACGGAGTTTTTCCAGCGCGGACTTTCCCCAACACGGACTTTCTCAAGCGCGGAGTTTCTACAGCTCGGAGTTTCTCCAGCACGGAGTTTCTCCAACACGGAGTTTCTCCAGCGCGCAGTTTCTCCAGCGCGGAGTTTCTCGCACACGGAGTTTCTCCAGCGCAGTTTCTCCAGCGCGTAGTATCTCCAACGCGGAGTTTCTCCAACGCGGAATTTCTCCAACGCAGAGTTTCTCCAGCGCGGAATTTCTCCAGCGCGGAGTTTTTCCAGCGCGGACTTTCTCCAAAACGGAGTTTCTTCAACGCGGAGTTTCTCCAACGCGAACTTTCTCCAGCGCGGAGTTTCTCCAGCGCGGAGTTTCTACATCGCGGAGTTTCTCCAGCCCGGAGTTTCTCCACCGCGGAGTTTCTCCATCCCGAAGTTTCTCAAACGCATTTTCTCTAGTGCGGAGTATCTCCTGCGCAGATTTTATGCAGCACGGAGTTTCTCTAACGCGGAGTTTATCCAACACGAAGTTTCTGCAGTGCGGAGTTTCTCCAACACAGAGTTTCTCCAACACGGAGTTTCTCAAGCGCGGAGTTTATCCAACACAGATTTTCTCCAACACGGAGTTTCTCTAGCGAGGAGTTTCTCCAGCGCGGAGTTTCTCCAGCGCGGACCTTTCTCCAACGCGGACTTTTCTCCAACGCGGACTTTTCTCCAACACGGACTTTCACCAACGCGGAGTTTCTCCATCGCGGAGTTTCTCCAACATGGAGTTTCTCCAACGCGGAGTTTCTCCAGCGCGGAGTTTCTCCAGCGCGGAGTTTCTCCAGCGCGGAGTTTCTCCAGCGCGGAGTCTCTCCAGCACGGAGTTTCTCCAACGCGGAGTTTCTCCAAACGAAATTTCTCCAGCGTGGACTTTTTCCAGCGCGGAGTTTCTCCATTCTGGAGTTTCTCCAAAGCGGAGTTTCTCTAAAGTGGAGTTTCTCCAGCTGGGAGTTTCTCCAATTTGGAGTTTCTCCAGCGCGGACTTCCACCAGCGCGGAGTTTATCCAACGCGGAGTTTCTTCAGCGCGGACTTTCTCCAACACGGACTTTCTCCAGCGCGGAGTTTCTCCAGCGCGGAGTTTCTCCAGTACGGAGTTTCTCCAACGCGGAGTTTCTCCAACGCGGAGTTTCTTCAGCGCGGAATTTCTCCAGCGCGGAGTTTTTCCAGCGCGGACTTTCTGCAAAACGGAGTTTCTCCAGCGCGGAGTTTCTCCAGCGCGGAGTTTCTCCAGCGCGGTGTATCTCCAGCGCGGAGTTTCTCCAGCGCAGATTTTATGCAGCACGGAGTTCCTCCAGCGCGGAGTTTCTCCAGCTCGGAGTTTCTCCAGCACGGAGTTTCTCCAACACGGAGTTTCTCCAGCGCGGAGTTTCTCCATCGCGGAGTTTGTCCATCGCGGAGTTTCTCCATCGCTGAGTTTCTCCATCGCGGAGTTTCTCCAGTTCGGAGTTTCTCAAACACGGAGTTTCTCCAGCGCGGAGTTTCTCCAGCGCTGAGTTTCTCCAGCGCGGATTTTCTCCAACGCGGACTTTCTCCAACGCGGAGTGTCTCCAACGCGGAGTTTCTACAATACGGAGTTTCTCCAACACGGATTTACTCCATCGCAGAGTTTCTCCATCGCTGAGTTTCACCAGCGCGGAGTTTCTGCAGCGCGGAGTTTCTGCAGCGCGGATTTTCTCCAACGCGGACGTTCTTCACCGCGGAGTACCTCCAACGCGGACTTTCCCCAACGCGGAATTTCTCCAACGGAAACTTTCTCCAACGCGGACTTTCTCCAAACGCTGAGTTTCCCCATCGCTGAGTTTCTCCAGCGCGGAGTTTCTCCAAAGCGGTGTTTCTCCAACGCGGAGTTTCTCCAGCGCGGAGTTTCTCCAAAACGGATTTTCGCCAACACGGTGTTTCTTCAGCGCGGAATTTCTCCAGCGCGGAGTTTCTTCAACGCGGAGTTTCTTCAACGCGAACTTTCTCCAGCCCGGAGTTTCTCCACCGCGGAGTTTTTCCATCCCGAAGTTTCTCAAACGCAGTTTCTCTAGTGCGGAGTTTCTCCAGCGCAGATTTTATACAGGACGGAGTTCCTCCAACGCGGAGTTTATCCAACACGAAGTTTCTCCAGTGCGGAGTTTCTCCAACACAGAGTTTCTCCAACACGGAGTTTCTCAAGCACGGAGTTTCTCCAACATAGATTTTCTCCAACACGGAGTTTCTCCAGCGAGGAGTTTCTCCAGCGCGGAGTTTCTCCAACGCGGAGTTTCTCCAACGCGGAGTTTCTCCAACGCGGACTTTCTCCAACGCAGAATTTCTCCAACGCAGAGTTTCTCCAACGCGGAGTTTCTCCAACGCGCAGTTTCTCCAACGCGAAGTTTCTCTAGCGCGGAGTTTATCCAACACGGAGTTTCTCCAACACGGAGTTTCTCCAGCGCGGAGTTTCTCCAGCGCAGAGTTTCTCCAGCGCGGAGTATCTCCAGCGCGGAGTTTCTCCAGCGCAGATTTTATGCAGCACGGAGTTTCTCCAGCGCGGAATTTCTCCAACGCGGAGTTGCTCCGGCGCGGAGTTTCTCAGCGTAGAGTTTCTTCAGCGCGGACTTTCTCCTGTGCGGGGTTTCTCCAGCGCGGAGTTTCTGCAGCGCGGAGTTTCTCCGGCGCGGACTTTCTCCGGCGCGGACTTTCTCCAGCGCGGAGTTTCTCCATCGCTGAGTTTCTCCTGCGCGGAGTTTTTCCAGCACGGAGTTTCTCTATCGCGGAGTTTCTCAAACGCGGAGTTTCTCTAGTGCGGAGTTTCTCAAACACGGAGTTTCTCCAGTGCGGAGTTTCTCCAGCGCGGAGTATCTCCGGGCAGGAGTTTCTCTAGCGCAGATTTTATGCAGCACGGAGTTTCTCCAACGCGGAGTTTCTCGAACCCGCAGTTTCTCCAACGCGAAGTTTCTCCAGCGCGGAGTTTCTCCAGTGCGGAGTTTCTCAAACACGGAGTTTCTCCAGCGCGGAGTTTCTCCAGCGCTGAGTTTCTCCAGCGCGGATTTTCTCCAACGCGGACTTTCTCCAACGCGGAGTGTCTCCAACGCGGAGTTTCTCCAATACGGAGTTTCTCCAACACGGAGCTACTCCATCGCTGAGTTTCTCCATCGCTGAGTTTCACTAGCGCGGAGTTTCTCCAGCGCGGAGTTTCTCCAACGCGGATTTTCTCCAACGCGGACGTTCTTCAACGCGGAGTACCTCCAACGCGGACTTTCCCCAACGCGGAATTTCTCCAACGCTGAGTTTCTCCATCGCTGAGTTTCTCCAGCGCGGAGTTTCTCCAACAGCGGAGTTTCTCCAACGCGGAGTTTCTTCAGCGCGGAGTTTCTCCAACGCGGACTTTCTCCAACGCGGATTTCTCCAACGCGGATTTCTCCAACGCGGAGACTTTCTCCAACGCGCAGTTTCTCCAACGCGAAGTTTCTCCAGCGCGGAGTTTCTCCAACACGGAGTTTCTCCAGCGCGGAGTATCTCCAGCGCGGAGTTTCTCCAGCGCGGAATTTATCCAGCGCGGAGTATCTCCAGCGCGGAGTTTCTCTAGCGCAGATTTTATGCAGCACGGAGTTTCTCCAGCGCGGAGTTTCTCCAACGCGGAGTTTTTCAAGCGTGGAGTTTCTCCAGCGCGGAGTTTCTCAAGCGCGGAGTTTCTCCAGCGCGGAGTTTCTCCGGCGCAGACTTTCTCCAGCGCGGATTTTCTCCAGCACAGAGTATCTCCAGCGCGGAGTTTCTCTAGCGCAGATTTTATGCAGCACGGAGTTTGTCCATCGCGGAGTTTCTCCATCGCTGAGTTTCTCCTGCGCGGAGTTTTTCCTGCGCGGAGTTTCTCCAGCGCGGAGTTTTTCAAGCGCGGAGTTTCTCCAGCGCGGACTTTCTCCTGTGCGGGGTTTCTCCAGCGCGGAGTTTCTGCAGCGCGGAGTTTCTCCGGCGCGGACTTTCTCCGGCGCGGACTTTCTCCAGCGCGGAGTTTCTCCAGCTCGGAGTTTCTCCAACACGGAGTTTCTCCAACACGAAGTTTCTCCAGCGTGGAGTTTTTCCTGCGCGGAGTTTCTTTATTGCGGAGTTTCTCCAAAGCGGAGTTTCTCCAAAGCGGAGTTTCTCCAGCGGAGTTTCTCCAGCGCGGACTTCACCCAGCGCGAAGTTTATCCAACGCGGAGTTTCTCCAGCGCGGAGTTTCTCCAGCACGGAGTTTCTCCAACACGGAGTTTCTCGAGCGCACAGTTTCTCCAGCGCGGAGTATCTCGCACACGGACTTTCTCCAGCGCAGAGTTTCTCCAGCGCGTAGTATCTCCAACGCGGAGTTTCTCCAACGCGGAGTTTCTCCACGCGGAGTTTCCAGCGCGAATTTCTCCAGCGCGGAGTTTTTCCAGCGCGGACTTTCTCCAAAACGGAGTTTCTCCAGCGCTGGAGTTTCTCCGACGCGGAATTTTTCTAACGCAGTCTATCTCCAACGCCGACTTTCTCTAACGCGGAGTTTATCCAACGCGATGTTTCTCCAGTGCGGAGTTTCTCCAACACAGTGTTTCTCCAACACGGAGTTTCTCAAGCGCGGAGTTTCTCCAACACAAAGTTTCTCCAACACGGAGTTTCTCCAGCGAGGAGTTTCTCCAGCGCGGAGTTTCTCCAGCGCGGACTTTTCTCCTACGCGGACTTTTCTCCAACGCGGACTTTCACCAACGCGGAGTTTCTCCATCGCGGAGTTTCTCCAACGCGAATTTTCTTCAACGCGAAGTTTCTCCAGCGCGGAGTTTCTCCAACACGGAGTTTCTCCAACGCCGAGTTTCTCCAGCGCGGAGTTTATCCAACGCGGAGTTTCTCCAACACGGAGTTTCTCCAGCGCGGAGTTTCTCCAGCGCGGAGTTTCTCCAGCACGGAGTTTCTCCAGCGCGGAGTTTCTCCAGTGCGGAGTTTCTCAAACACGGAGTTTCTCCAGCGCGGAGTTTCTCCAGCGCTGAGTTTCTCCAGCGCGGATTTTCTCCAACGCGGACTTTCTCCAACGCGGAGTGTCTCCAACGCGGAGTTTCTCCAATACGGAGTTTCTCCAACACGGAGCTACTCCATCGCTGAGTTTCTCCATCGCTGAGTTTCACTAGCGCGGAGTTTCTCCAGCGCGGAGTTTCTCCAACGCGGATTTTCTCCAACGCGGACGTTCTTCAACGCGGAGTACCTCCAACGCGGACTTTCCCCAACGCGGAATTTCTCCAACGCTGAGTTTCTCCATCGCTGAGTTTCTCCAGCGCGGAGTTTCTCCAAAGCGGAGTTTCTCCAACGCGGAGTTTCTCCAGCGCGGAGTTTCTCCAACACGGAGTTTCTCCAACACAGTGTTTCTTCAGCGCGGAATTTCTCCAACGCGGACTTTCTCCAACGCGGACTTTGCTTCTCCAACGCAGACTTTCTCCAACGCGCAGTTTCTCCAACGCGAAGTTTCTCCAGCGCGGAGTTTCTCCAACACGGAGTTTCTCCAGCGCGGAGTATCTCCAGCGCGGAGTTTCTCCAGCGCGGAATTTATCCAGCGCGGAGTATCTCCAGCGCGGAGTTTCTCTAGCGCAGATTTTATGCAGCACGGAGTTTCTCCAGCGCGGAGTTTCTCCAACGCGGAGTTTTTCAAGCGTGGAGTTTCTCCAGCGCGGAGTTTCTCAAGCGCGGAGTTTCTCCAGCGCGGAGTTTCTCCGGCGCAGACTTTCTCCAGCGCGGATTTTCTCCAGCACAGAGTATCTCCAGCGCGGAGTTTCTCTAGCGCAGATTTTATGCAGCACGGAGTTTGTCCATCGCGGAGTTTCTCCATCGCTGAGTTTCTCCTGCGCGGAGTTTTTCCTGCGCGGAGTTTCTCCAGCGCGGAGTTTTTCAAGCGCGGAGTTTCTCCAGCGCGGACTTTCTCCTGTGCGGGGTTTCTCCAGCGCGGAGTTTCTGCAGCGCGGAGTTTCTCCGGCGCGGACTTTCTCCGGCGCGGACTTTCTCCAGCGCGGAGTTTCTCCAGCTCGGAGTTTCTCCAACACGGAGTTTCTCCAACACGAAGTTTCTCCAGCGTGGAGTTTTTCCTGCGCGGAGTTTCTTTATTGCGGAGTTTCTCCAAAGCGGAGTTTCTCCAAAGCGGAGTTTCTCCAGCGCGGACTTCACCCAGCGCGAAGTTTATCCAACGCGGAGTTTCTCCAGCGCGGAGTTTCTCCAGCACGGAGTTTCTCCAACACGGAGTTTCTCGAGCGCACAGTTTCTCCAGCGCGGAGTATCTCGCACACGGACTTTCTCCAGCGCAGAGTTTCTCCAGCGCGTAGTATCTCCAACGCGGAGTTTCTTCAGCGCGCAATTTCTCCAGCGCGGAGTTTTTCCAGCGCGGACTTTCTCCAAAACGGAGTTTCTCCAGCGCTGGAGTTTCTCCGACGCGGAATTTTTCTAACGCAGTCTATCTCCAACGCCGACTTTCTCTAACGCGGAGTTTATCCAACGCGATGTTTCTCCAGTGCGGAGTTTCTCCAACACAGTGTTTCTCCAACACGGAGTTTCTCAAGCGCGGAGTTTCTCCAACACAAAGTTTCTCCAACACGGAGTTTCTCCAGCGAGGAGTTTCTCCAGCGCGGAGTTTCTCCAGCGCGGACTTTTCTCCTACGCGGACTTTTCTCCAACGCGGACTTTCACCAACGCGGAGTTTCTCCATCGCGGAGTTTCTCCAACGCGAATTTTCTTCAACGCGAAGTTTCTCCAGCGCGGAGTTTCTCCAACACGGAGTTTCTCCAACGCCGAGTTTCTCCAGCGCGGAGTTTATCCAACGCGGAGTTTCTCCAACACGGAGTTTCTCCAGCGCGGAGTTTCTCCAGCGCGGAGTTTCTCCAGCACGGAGTTTCTCCAACACGGAGTTTCTCCAACACGAAGTTTCTCCAGCGTGGAGTTTTTCCAGCGCGGAGTTTCTTTATTGCGGAGTTTCTCCATCGCTGAGTTTTTCAAGCGCGGAGTTTCTCCAGCGCGGACTTTCTCCAGCGCGGGGTTTCTCCAGCGCGGAGTTTCTGCAGCGCGGAGTTTCTCCGGCGCGGACTTTCTCCAGCGCGGAGTTTCTCCAGCACGGAGTTTCTCCAACACGGAGTTTCTCCAACACGAAGTTTCTCCAGCGTGGAGTTTTTCCAGCGCGGAGTTTCTTTATTGCGGAGTTTCTCCAAAGCGGAGTTTCTCCAAAGCGGAGTTTCTCCAGAGCGGAGTTTCTCCAGCGCGGACTTCACCCAGCGCGGAGTTTATCCAACGCGGAGTTTCTCCAGCGCGGAGTTTCTCCAGCACGGAGTTTCTCCAACACGGAGTTTCTCGAGCGCGCAGTTTCTCCAGCGCGGAGTTTCTCGCACACGGACTTTCTCCAACGCGGAGTTTCTCCAACGCGGAGTTTCTTCAGCATGCAATTTCTCCAGCGCGGAGTTTTTCCAGCGCGGAGTTGCTCCAGCGCGGGGGTTCTTCAGCGTGGAGTTTCTCCAGCGCGGACTTTTCTCCAACGCGGACTTTTCTCCAACGCGGACTTCTCTCCAACGCGGACTTTCACCAACGCGGAGTTTCTCCATCGCGGAGTTTGTCCATCGCGGAGTTTCTCCATCGCTGAGTTTCTCCTGCGCGGAGTTTTTCCAGCGCGGAGTTTCTCCAGCGCGGAGTTTTTCAAGCGCGGAGTTTCTCCAGCGCGGACTTTCTCCAGCGCGGAGTTTCTCCAGCGCGGAGTTTCTCCAGAGCGGAGTTTCTCCAATTTGGAGTTTCTCCAGCGCGGACTTCACCCAGCGCGGAGTTTATCCAACGCGGAGTTTCTCCAGCACGGAGTTTTTCCAGCGCGGACTTTCCCCAACACGGACTTTCTCAAGCGCGGAGTTTCTCCAGCTCGGAGATTCTCCAGCACGGAGTTTCTCCAACACGGAGTTTCTCCAGCGCGCAGTTTCTCCAGCGCGGAGTTTCTCGCACACGGAGTTTCTCCAGCGCAGTTTCTCCAGCGCGTAGTATCTCCAACGCGGAGTTTCTCCAACGCGGAGTTTCTCCAACGCGGAGTTTCTCCAGCGCGGAATTTCTCCAGCGCGGAGTTTCTCCAGCGCGGACTTTCTCCAAAACGGAGTTTCTTCAACGCGGAGTTTCTCCAACGCGAACTTTCTCCAGCGCGGAGTTTCTCCAGCGCGGAGTTTCTACATCGCGGAGTTTCTCCAGCCCGGAGTTTCTCCACCGCGGAGTTTCTCCATCCCGAAGTTTCTCAAACGCATTTTCTCTAGTGCGGAGTATCTCCAGCGCAGATTTTATGCAGCACGGAGTTTCTCTAACGCGCAGTTTATCCAACACGAAGTTTCTGCAGTGCGGAGTTTCTCCAACACAGAGTTTCTCCAACACGGAGTTTCTCAAGCGCGGAGTTTATCCAACACAGATTTTCTCCAACACGGAGATTCTCCAGCGAGGAGTTTCTCCAGCGCGGAGTTTCTCCAGCACAGCGGACTTTTCTCCAACGCGGACTTTTCTCCAACGCGGACTTTCTACCAGACGCGGAGTTTACTACCAACGCGGAGTTTCTCCAGCGCGGAGTTTCTCCGAGCACGCGGAGTTTCTCCAGCGCGGAGTTTCTCCGAGACGTCGACGGAGTTTCTCCAACGCGGAGTTTCTCCAAACGAATTTCTCCAGCGTGGACTTTTTCCAGCGCGGAGTTTCTCCATTCTGGAGTTTCTCCAAAGCGGAGTTTCTCTAAAGTGGAGTTTCTCCAACATGGAGTTTCTCCAACACGGAGTTTCTCCAGCGCGGAGTATCTCCAGCGCGGAGTTTCTCCAGCGCGGAATTTATCCAGCGCGGAGTATCTCCAGCGCGGAGTTTCTCTAGCGCAGATTTTATGCAGCACGGAGTTTCTCCAGCGCGGAGTTTCTCCAACGCGGAGTTTTTCAAGCGTGGAGTTTCTCCAGCGCGGAGTTTCTCAAGCGCGGAGTTTCTCCAGCGCGGAGTTTCTCCGGCGCAGACTTTCTCCAGCGCGGATTTTCTCCAGCACAGAGTATCTCCAGCGCGGAGTTTCTCTAGCGCAGATTTTATGCAGCACGGAGTTTGTCCATCGCGGAGTTTCTCCATCGCTGAGTTTCTCCTGCGCGGAGTTTTTCCAGCGCGGAGTTTCTCCAGCGCGGAGTTTTTCAAGCGCGGAGTTTCTCCAGCGCGGACTTTCTCCTGTGCGGGGTTTCTCCAGCGCGGAGTTTCTGCAGCGCGGAGTTTCTCCGGCGCGGACTTTCTCCGGCGCGGACTTTCTCCAGCGCGGAGTTTCTCCAGCTCGGAGTTTCTCCAACACGGAGTTTCTCCAACACGAAGTTTCTCCAGCGTGGAGTTTTTCCTGCGCGGAGTTTCTTTATTGCGGAGTTTCTCCAAAGCGGAGTTTCTCCAAAGCGGAGTTTCTCCAGCGCGGACTTCACCCAGCGCGAAGTTTATCCAACGCGGAGTTTCTCCAGCGCGGAGTTTCTCCAGCACGGAGTTTCTCCAACACGGAGTTTCTCGAGCGCACAGTTTCTCCAGCGCGGAGTATCTCGCACACGGACTTTCTCCAGCGCAGAGTTTCTCCAGCGCGTAGTATCTCCAACGCGGAGTTTCTCCAACGCGGAGTTTCTCCAACGCGGAGTTTCTTCAGCGCGCAATTTCTCCAGCGCGGAGTTTTTCCAGCGCGGACTTTCTCCAAAACGGAGTTTCTCCAGCGCTGGAGTTTCTCCGACGCGGAATTTTTCTAACGCAGTCTATCTCCAACGCCGACTTTCTCTAACGCGGAGTTTATCCAACGCGATGTTTCTCCAGTGCGGAGTTTCTCCAACACAGTGTTTCTCCAACACGGAGTTTCTCAAGCGCGGAGTTTCTCCAGCGCGGAGTTTCTCCAACACAAAGTTTCTCCAACACGGAGTTTCTCCAGCGAGGAGTTTCTCCAGCGCGGAGTTTCTCCAGCGCGGACTTTTCTCCTACGCGGACTTTTCTCCAACGCGGACTTTCACCAACGCGGAGTTTCTCCATCGCGGAGTTTCTCCAACGCGAATTTTCTTCAACGCGAAGTTTCTCCAGCGCGGAGTTTCTCCAACACGGAGTTTCTCCAACGCCGAGTTTCTCCAGCGCGGAGTTTATCCAACGCGGAGTTTCTCCAACACGGAGTTTCTCCAGCGCGGAGTTTCTCCAGCGCGGAGTTTCTCCAGCACGGAGTTTCTCCAACACGGAGTTTCTCCAACACGAAGTTTCTCCAGCGTGGAGTTTTTCCAGCGCGGAGTTTCTTTATTGCGGAGTTTCTCCATCGCTGAGTTTTTCAAGCGCGGAGTTTCTCCAGCGCGGACTTTCTCCAGCGCGGGGTTTCTCCAGCGCGGAGTTTCTGCAGCGCGGAGTTTCTCCGGCGCGGACTTTCTCCAGCGCGGAGTTTCTCCAGCACGGAGTTTCTCCAACACGGAGTTTCTCCAACACGAAGTTTCTCCAGCGTGGAGTTTTTCCAGCGCGGAGTTTCTTTATTGCGGAGTTTCTCCAAAGCGGAGTTTCTCCAAAGCGGAGTTTCTCCAGAGCGGAGTTTCTCCAGCGCGGACTTCACCCAGCGCGGAGTTTATCCAACGCGGAGTTTCTCCAGCGCGGAGTTTCTCCAGCACGGAGTTTCTCCAACACGGAGTTTCTCGAGCGCGCAGTTTCTCCAGCGCGGAGTTTCTCGCACACGGACTTTCTCCAACGCGGAGTTTCTCCAACGCGGAGTTTCTTCAGCATGCAATTTCTCCAGCGCGGAGTTTTTCCAGCGCGGAGTTGCTCCAGCGCGGGGGTTCTTCAGCGTGGAGTTTCTCCAGCGCGGACTTTTCTCCAACGCGGACTTTTCTCCAACGCGGACTTCTCTCCAACGCGGACTTTCACCAACGCGGAGTTTCTCCATCGCGGAGTTTGTCCATCGCGGAGTTTCTCCATCGCTGAGTTTCTCCTGCGCGGAGTTTTTCCAGCGCGGAGTTTCTCCAGCGCGGAGTTTTTCAAGCGCGGAGTTTCTCCAGCGCGGACTTTCTCCAGCGCGGAGTTTCTCCAGCGCGGAGTTTCTCCAGAGCGGAGTTTCTCCAATTTGGAGTTTCTCCAGCGCGGACTTCACCCAGCGCGGAGTTTATCCAACGCGGAGTTTCTCCAGCACGGAGTTTTTCCAGCGCGGACTTTCCCCAACACGGACTTTCTCAAGCGCGGAGTTTCTCCAGCTCGGAGATTCTCCAGCACGGAGTTTCTCCAACACGGAGTTTCTCCAGCGCGCAGTTTCTCCAGCGCGGAGTTTCTCGCACACGGAGTTTCTCCAGCGCAGTTTCTCCAGCGCGTAGTATCTCCAACGCGGAGTTTCTCCAACGCGGAGTTTCTCCAACGCGGAGTTTCTCCAACGCGGAGTTTCTCCAGCGCGGAATTTCTCCAGCGCGGAGTTTTTCCAGCGCGGACTTTCTCCAAAACGGAGTTTCTTCAACGCGGAGTTTCTCCAACGCGAACTTTCTCCAGCGCGGAGTTTCTCCAGCGCGGAGTTTCTACATCGCGGAGTTTCTCCAGCCCGGAGTTTCTCCACCGCGGAGTTTCTCCATCCCGAAGTTTCTCAAACGCATTTTCTCTAGTGCGGAGTATCTCCAGCGCAGATTTTATGCAGCACGGAGTTTCTCTAACGCGCAGTTTATCCAACACGAAGTTTCTGCAGTGCGGAGTTTCTCCAACACAGAGTTTCTCCAACACGGAGTTTCTCAAGCGCGGAGTTTATCCAACACAGATTTTCTCCAACACGGAGATTCTCCAGCGAGGAGTTTCTCCAGCGCGGAGTTTCTCCAGCGCGGACCTTTCTCCAACGCGGACTTTTCTCCAACGCGGACTTTTCTCCAACGCGGACTTTCACCAACGCGGAGTTTCTCCATCGCGGAGTTTCTCCAACATGGAGTTTCTCCAACGCGGAGTTTCTCCAGCGCGGAGTTTCTCCAGCGCGGAGTTTCTCCAGCGCGGAGTTTCTCCAGCGCGGAGTTTCTCCAGCGCGGAGTTTCTCCAGCGCAGATTTTATGCAGCGCGGAGTCTCTCCAGCACGGAGTTTCTCCAACGCGGAGTTTCTCCAAACGAAATTTCTCCAGCGTGGACTTTTTCCAGCGCGGAGTTTCTCCATTCTGGAGTTTCTCCAAAGCGGAGTTTCTCTAAAGTGGAGTGTCTCCAGCTGGGAGTTTCTCCAATTTGGAGTTTCTCCAGCGCGGACTTCCACCAGCGCAGAGTTTATCCAACGCGGAGTTTCTTCAGCGCGGACTTTCTCCAACACGGACTTTCTCCAGCGCGGAGTTTCTCCAGCGCGGAGTTTCTCCAGTACGGAGTTTCTCCAACGCGGAGTTTCTCCAACGCGGAGTTTCTTCAGCGCGGAATTTCTCCAGCGCGGAGTTTTTCCAGCGCGGACTTTCTGCAAAACGGAGTTTCTCCAGCGCGGAGTTTCTCCAGCGCGGAGTTTCTCCAGCGCGGAGTATCTCCAGCGCGGAGTTTCTCCAGCGCAGATTTTATGCAGCACGGAGTTCCTCCAGCGCGAAGTTTCTCCAGCACGGAGTTTCTCCAACACGGAGTTTCTCCAGCGCGCAGTTTCTCCAGCGCGGAGTTTCTCGCACACGGAGTTTCTCCAGCGCAGTTTCTCCAGCACGTAGTATCTCCAACGCGGAGTTTCTCCAACGCGGAGTTTCTCCAACGCGGAGTTTCTTCAGCGCGGAGTTTCTCCATCGCGGAGTTTGTCCATCGCGGAGTTTCTCCATCGCTGAGTTTCTCCATCGCGGAGTTTCTCCAGTTCGGAGTTTCTCAAACACGGAGTTTCTCCAGCGCGGAGTTTCTCCAGCGCTGAGTTTCTCCAGCGCGGATTTTCTCCAACGCGGACTTTCTCCAACGTGGAGTGTCTCCAACGCGGAGTTTCTACAATACGGAGTTTCTCCAACACGGATTTACTCAATCGCTGAGTTTCACCAGCGCGGAGTTTCTGCAGCGCGGAGTTTCTGCAGCGCGGAGTTTCTCCAACGCGGATTTTCTCCAACGCGGACGTTCTTCACCGCGGAGTACCTCCAACGCGGACTTTCCCCAACGCGGAATTTCTCCAACGGAAACTTTCTCCAACGCGGACTTTCTCCAAACGCTGAGTTTCTCCATCGCTGAGTTTCTCCAGCGCGGAGTTTCTCCAAAGCGGTGTTTCTCCAACGCGGAGTTTCTCCAGCGCGGAGTTTCTCCAGCGCGGAGTTTCTCCAAAACGGATTTTCTCCAACACGGTGTTTCTTCAGCGCGGAATTTCTCCAGCGCGGAGTTTCTTCAACGCGGAGTTTCTTCAACGCGAACTTTCTCCAGCCCGGAGTTTTCCACCGCGGAGTTTTTCCATCCCGAAGTTTCTCAAACGCAGTTTCTCTAGTGCGGAGTTTCTCCAGCGCAGATTTTATACAGGACGGAGTTTCTCCAACGCGGAGTTTATCCAACACGAAGTTTCTCCAGTGCGGAGTTTCTCCAACACAGAGTTTCTCCAACACGGAGTTTCTCAAGCACGGAGTTTCTCCAACATAGATTTTCTCCAACACGGAGTTTCTCCAGCGAGGAGTTTCTCCAGCGCGGAGTTTCTCCAACGCGGAGTTTCTCCAACGCGGAGTTTCTCCAACGCGGACTTTCTCCAACGCAGAATTTCTCCAACGCAGAGTTTCTCCAACGCGGAGTTTCTCCAACGCGCAGTTTCTCCAACGCGAAGTTTCTCCAGCGCGGAGTTTATCCAACACGGAGTTTCTCCAACACGGAGTTTCTCCAGCGCGGAGTTTCTCCAGCGCAGAGTTTCTCCAGCGCGGAGTATCTCCAGCGCGGAGTTTCTCCAGCGCAGATTTTATGCAGCACGGAGTTTCTCCAGCGCGGAATTTCTCCAACGCGGAGTTGCTCCGGCGCGGAGTTTCTCAGCGTAGAGTTTCTTCAGCGCGGACTTTTCTCCAACGCGGACTTTTCTCCAACGCGGACTTTCACCAACGCGGAGTTTCTCCATCGCGGAGTTTGTCCATCGCGGAGTTTCTCCATCGCTGAGTTTCTCCAGTGCGGAGTTTCTCCAGCGCGGAGTATCTCCAGCGCGGAGTTTCTCCAGCGCAGATTTTATGCAGCACGGAGTTCCTCCAGCGCGAAGTTTCTCCAGCACGGAGTTTCTCCAACACGGAGTTTCTCCAGCGCGCAGTTTCTCCAGCGCGGAGTTTCTCGCACACGGAGTTTCTCCAGCGCAGTTTCTCCAGCACGTAGTATCTCCAACGCGGAGTTTCTCCAACGCGGAGTTTCTCCAACGCGGAGTTTCTTCAGCGCGGAGTTTCTCCATCGCGGAGTTTGTCCATCGCGGAGTTTCTCCATCGCTGAGTTTCTCCATCGCGGAGTTTCTCCAGTTCGGAGTTTCTCAAACACGGAGTTTCTCCAGCGCGGAGTTTCTCCAGCGCTGAGTTTCTCCAGCGCGGATTTTCTCCAACGCGGACTTTCTCCAACGCGGAGTGTCTCCAACGCGGAGTTTCTACAATACGGAGTTTCTCCAACACGGATTTACTCAATCGCTGAGTTTCACCAGCGCGGAGTTTCTGCAGCGCGGAGTTTCTGCAGCGCGGAGTTTCTCCAACGCGGATTTTCTCCAACGCGGACGTTCTTCACCGCGGAGTACCTCCAACGCGGACTTTCCCCAACGCGGAATTTCTCCAACGGAAACTTTCTCCAACGCGGACTTTCTCCAAACGCTGAGTTTCTCCATCGCTGAGTTTCTCCAGCGCGGAGTTTCTCCAAAGCGGTGTTTCTCCAACGCGGAGTTTCTCCAGCGCGGAGTTTCTCCAGCGCGGAGTTTCTCCAAAACGGATTTTCTCCAACACGGTGTTTCTTCAGCGCGGAATTTCTCCAGCGCGGAGTTTCTTCAACGCGGAGTTTCTTCAACGCGAACTTTCTCCAGCCCGGAGTTTTCCACCGCGGAGTTTTTCCATCCCGAAGTTTCTCAAACGCAGTTTCTCTAGTGCGGAGTTTCTCCAGCGCAGATTTTATACAGGACGGAGTTTCTCCAACGCGGAGTTTATCCAACACGAAGTTTCTCCAGTGCGGAGTTTCTCCAACACAGAGTTTCTCCAACACGGAGTTTCTCAAGCACGGAGTTTCTCCAACATAGATTTTCTCCAACACGGAGTTTCTCCAGCGAGGAGTTTCTCCAGCGCGGAGTTTCTCCAACGCGGAGTTTCTCCAACGCGGAGTTTCTCCAACGCGGACTTTCTCCAACGCAGAATTTCTCCAACGCAGAGTTTCTCCAACGCGGAGTTTCTCCAACGCGCAGTTTCTCCAACGCGAAGTTTCTCCAGCGCGGAGTTTATCCAACACGGAGTTTCTCCAACACGGAGTTTCTCCAGCGCGGAGTTTCTCCAGCGCAGAGTTTCTCCAGCGCGGAGTATCTCCAGCGCGGAGTTTCTCCAGCGCAGATTTTATGCAGCACGGAGTTTCTCCAGCGCGGAATTTCTCCAACGCGGAGTTGCTCCGGCGCGGAGTTTCTCAGCGTAGAGTTTCTTCAGCGCGGACTTTTCTCCAACGCGGACTTTTCTCCAACGCGGACTTTCACCAACGCGGAGTTTCTCCATCGCGGAGTTTGTCCATCGCGGAGTTTCTCCATCGCTGAGTTTCTCCAGTGCGGAGTTTCTCCAGCGCGGAGTATCTCCGGGCAGGAGTTTCTCTAGCGCAGATTTTATGCAGCACGGAGTTTCTCCAACGCGGAGTTTCTCGAACGCGCAGTTTCTCCAACGCGAAGTTTCTCCAGCGCGGAGTTTCTCCAGTGCGGAGTTTCTCAAACACGGAGTTTCTCCAATACGGAGTTTCTCCAACACGGAGCTACTCCATCGCTGAGTTTCTCCATCGCTGAGTTTCACTAGCGCGGAGTTTCTCCAGCGCGGAGTTTCTCCAACGCGGATTTTCTCCAACGCGGACGTTCTTCAACGCGGAGTACCTCCAACGCGGACTTTCCCCAACGCGGAATTTCTCCAACGCTGAGTTTCTCCATCGCTGAGTTTCTCCAGCGCGGAGTTTCTCCAAAGCGGAGTTTCTCCAACGCGGAGTTTCTCCAGCGCGGAGTTTCTCCAACACGGAGTTTCTCCAACACAGTGTTTCTTCAGCGCGGAATTTCTCCAGCGCGGAGTTTCTCCAGCGCGGAGTTTCTACATCGCGGAGTTTCTCCAGCCCGGAGTTTCTCCGCCGCGGAGTTTCTCCATCCCGAAGTTTCTCAAACGCCGTTTCTCTTGTGCGGAGTTTCTCCAGCGCAGATTTTATGCAGGACGGAGTTTCTCCAACGCGGAGTTTATCCAACACGAAGTTTCTCCAGTGCGGAGTTTCTCCAACACAGAGTTTCTCCAACACGGAGTTTCTCAAGCACGGAGTTTCTCCAACACAGGTTTTCTACAACACGGAGTTTCTCCAGCGAGGAGTTTCTCCAGCGCGGAGTTTCTCCACCGCGGACTTTTCTCCAACGCGGACTTTCACCAACGCGGAGTTTCTACAGCGCGGAGTTTCTGCAGCGCGGAGTTTCTCCGGCGCGGACTTTCTCCAGCGCGGAGTTTCTCCAGCTCGGAGTTTCTCCAACACGGAGTTTCTCCAACACGAATATTCTCCAGCGTGGAGTTTTTCCAGCGCGGAGTTTCTTTATTGCGGAGTTTCTCCAAAGCGGAGTTTCTCCAAAGCGGAGTTTCTCCAGCGCGGACTTCACCCAGCGCGAAGTTTATCCAACGCGGAGTTTCTCCAGCGCGGAGTTTCTCCAGCACGGAGTTTCTCCAACACGGAGTTTCTCGAGCGCGCAGTTTCTCCAGCGCGGAGTATCTCGCACACGGACTTTCTCCTGCGCAGAGTTTCTCCAGCGCGTAGTATCTCCAACGCGGAGTTTCTCCAACGCGGAGTTTCTTCAGCGCGCAAATTCTCCAGCGCGGAGTTTTTCCAGCGCGGACTTTCTCCAAAACGGAGTTTCTCCAGCGCTGGAGTTTCTCCAACGCGGAATTTTTCTAACGCAGTCTATCTCCAACGCCGACTTTCTCTAACGCGGAGTTTATCCAACGCGAAGTTTCTCCAGCGCGGAGTTTCTCCAACACAAAGTTTCTCCAACACGGAGTTTCTCCAGCGAGGAGTTTCTCCAGCGCGGAGTTTCTCCAGAGCGGACTTTTCTCCTACGCGGACTTTTCTCCAACGCGGACTTTCACCAACGCGGAGTTTCTCCATCGCGGAGTTTCTCCAACGCGAATTTTCTTCAACGCGAAGTTTCTCCAGCGCGGAGTTTCTCCAACACGGAGTTTCTCCAACGCCGAGTTTCTCCAGCGCGGAGTTTATCCAACGCGGAGTTACTCCAAAACGGAGTTTCTCCAGCGCGGAGTTTCTCCAGCGCGGAGTTTCTCCAGCACGGAGTTTCTCCAACACGGAGTTTCTCCAACACGAAGTTTCTCCAGCGTGGAGTTTTTCCAGCGCGGAGTTTCTTTATTGCGGAGTTTCTCCATCGCTGAGTTTCTCCTGCGCGGAGTTTTTCCAGCGCGGAGTTTCTCCAGCGCGGAGTTTTTCAAGCGCGGAGTTTCTCCAGCGCGGACTTTCTCCAGCGCGGGGTTTCTCCAGCGCGGAGTTTCTGCAGCGCGGAGTTTCTCCGGCGCGGACTTTCTCCAGCGCGGAGTTTCTCCAGCACGGAGTTTCTCCAACACGGAGTTTCTCCAACACGAAGTTTCTCCAGCGTGGAGTTTTTCCAGCGCGGAGTTTCTTTATTGCGGAGTTTCTCCAAAGCGGAGTTTCTCCAAAGCGGAGTTTCTCCAGAGCGGAGTTTCTCCAACACGGAGTTTCTTCAGCGCGCAATTTCTCCAGCGCGGAGTTTTTCCAGCGCGGGGTTGCTCCAGCGCGGGGGTTCTTCAGCGTGGAGTTTCTCCAGCGCGGACTTTTCTCCAACGCGGACTTTTCTCCAACGCGGACTTCTCTCCAACGCGGACTTTCACCAACGCGGAGTTTCTCCATCGCGGAGTTTTTCCAGCGCGGAGTTTCTCTAGCGCGGAGTTTTTCAAGCGCGGAGTTTCTCCAGCGCGGACTTTCTCCAGCGCGGAGTTTCTCCAGCGCGGAGTTTCTCCAGAGCGGAGTTTCTCCAATTTGGAGTTTCTCCAGCGCGGACTTCACCCAGCGCGGAGTTTATCCAACGCGGAGTTTCTCCAGCACGGAGTTTTTCCAGCGCGGACTTTCCCCAACACGGACTTTCTCAAGCGCGGAGTTTCACCAGCTCGGAGTTTCTCCAGCACGGAGTTTCTCCAACACGGAGTTTCTCCAGCGCGCAGTTTCTCCAGCGCGGAGTTTCTCGCACACGGAGTTTCTCCAGCGCAGTTTCTCCAGCGCGTAGTATCTCCAACGCGGAGTTTCTCCAGCGTGGAATTTCTCCAGCGCGGAGTTTTTCCAGCGCGGACTTTCTCCAAAACGGAGTTTCTTCAACGCGGAGTTTCTCCAACGCGACTTTCTCCAGCGCGGAGTTTCTCCAGCGCGGAGTTTCTACATCGCGGAGTTTCTCCAGCCCGGAGTTTCTCCACCGCGGAGTTTCTCCATCCCGAAGTTTCTCAAACGCATTTTCTCTAGTGCGGAGTATCTCCAGCGCAGATTTTATGCAGCACGGAGTTTCTCCAACGCGGAGTTTATCCAACACGAAGTTTCTGCAGTGCGGAGTTTCTCCAACACAGAGTTTCTCCAACACGGAGTTTCTCAAGCGCGGAGTTTATCCAACACAGATTTTCTCCAACACGGAGTTTCTCCAGCGAGGAGTTTCTCCAGCGCGGAGTTTCTCCAGCGCGGACTTTTCTCCAACGCGGACTTTTCTCCAACGCGGACTTTTCTCCAACGCGGACTTTCACCAACGCGGAGTTTCTCCATCGCGGAGTTTCTCCAACGAGAATTTTCTCCAACGCGAAGTTTCTCCAGCGCGGAGTTTCTCCAACATGGAGTTTCTCCAACGCGGAGTTTCTCCAGCGCGGAGTTTCTCCAGCGCGGAGTTTCTCCAGCGCGGAGTTTCTCCAGCGCAGATTTTAAGCAGCGCGGAGTCTCTCCAGCACGGAGTTTCTCCAACACGGAGTTTCTCCAAACGAAATTTCTCCAGCGTGGACTTTTTCCAGCGCGGAGTTTCTCCATTCCGGAGTTTCTTCAAAGCGGAGTTTCTCTAAAGTGGAGTTTCTCCAGCTGGGAATTTCTCCAATTTGGAGTTTCTCCAGCGCGGACTTTCTCCAACACGGACTTTCTCCAGCGCGGAGTTTCTCCAACGCGGAGTTTCTCCAACGCGGAGTTTCTTCAGCGCGGAGTTTCTCCATCGCGGAGTTTGTCCATCGCGGAGTTTCTCCATCGCTGAGTTTCTCCATCGCGGAGTTTCTCCAGGTCGGAGTTTCTCAAACACGGAGTTTCTCCAGCGCGGAGTTTCTCCAGCGCTGAGTTTCTCCAGCGCGGATTTTCTCCAACGCGGACTTTCTCCAACGCGGAGTGTCTCCAACGCGGAGTTTCTACAATACGGAGTTTCTCCAACACGGATTTACTCCATCGCTGAGTTTCTCCATCGCTGAGTTTCACCAGCGCGGAGTTTCTGCAGCGCGGAGTTTCTGCAGCGCGGAGTTTCTCCAACGCGGATTTTCTCCAACGCGGACGTTCTTCACCGCGGAGTACCTCCAACGCGGACTTTCCCCAACGCGGAATTTCTCCAACGGAAACTTTCTCCAACGCGGACTTTCTCCAAACGCTGAGTTTCTCCATCGCTGAGTTTCTCCAGCGCGGAGTTTCTCCAAAGCGGTGTTTC
The DNA here is from genome assembly GCA_030143305.2 of Amblyomma americanum. NCBI lineage: Eukaryota > Metazoa > Arthropoda > Arachnida > Ixodida > Ixodidae > Amblyomma > Amblyomma americanum. The sequence goes on along the minus strand of JARKHS020036584.1, from coordinate 3,479 downwards.
TCCAACGCGGAGTTTCTCCAGTGCGGAGTTTCTCCAACACGGATTTTCTCCAACACGGTGTTTCTTCAGCGCGGAATTTCTCCAGCGCGGAGTTTCTTCAACGCGGAGTTTCTTCAACGCGAACTTTCTCCAGCCCGGAGTTTCTCCACCGCGGAGTTTTTCCATCCCGAAGTTTCTCAAACGCAGTTTCTCTAGTGCGGAGTTTCTCCATCGCAGATTTTATACAGGACGGAGTTTCTCCAACGCGGAGTTTATCCAACACGAAGTTTCTCCAGCGCGGAGTTTCTCCAACGCGGAGTTTCTCCAACGCGGAGTTTCTTCAGCGCGGAGTTTCTCCATCGCGGAGTTTGTCCATCGCGGAGTTTCTCCATCGCTGAGTTTCTCCATCGCGGAGTTTCTCCAGTTCGGAGTTTCTCAAACACGGAGTTTCTCCAGCGCGGAGTTTCTCCAGCGCTGAGTTTCTCCAGCGCGGATTTTCTCCAACGCAGAGTTCCTCCAACACAGAGTTTCTCCAACACGGAGTTTCTCAAGCACGGAGTTTCTCCAACACAGATTTTCTCCAACACGGAGTTTCTCCAGCGAGGAGTTTCTCCAGCGCGGAGTTTCTCCAACGCGGAGTTTCTCCAACGCGGAGTTTCTCCAACGCGGACTTTCTCCAACGCAGAATTTCTCCAACGCAGAGTTTCTCCAACGCGGAGTTTCTCCAACGCGCAGTTTCTCCAACGCGAAGTTTCTCCAGCGCGGAGTTTATCCAACAGGGAGTTTCTGCAACACGGAGTTTCTCCAGCGCGGAGTTTCTCCAGCGCAGAGTTTCTCCAGCGCGGAGTATCTCCAGCGCGGAGTTTCTCCAGCGCAGATTTTATGCAGCACGGAGTTTCTCCAACGCGGACTTTTCTCCAACGCGGACTTTCACCAACGCGGAGTTTCTCCATCGCGGAGTTTGTCGATCGCGGAGTTTCTCCATCGCTGAGTTTCTCCTGCGCGGAGTTTTTCCAGCGCGGAGTTTCTCTATCGCGGAGTTTCTCAAACGAGGAGTTTCTCAAACACGGAGTTTCTCCAGTGCGGAGTTTCTCCAGCGCGGAGTATCTCCGGGCAGGAGTTTCTCTAGCGCAGATTTTATGCAGCACGGAGTTTCTGCAACGCGGAGTTTCTCGAACGCGCAGTTTCTCCAACGCGAAGTTTCTCCAGCGCGGAGTTTCTCCAGTGCGGAGTTTCTCCATCGCGGAGTTTCTCCAGTTCGGAGTTTCTCAAACACGGAGTTTCTCCAGCGCGGAGTTTCTCCAGCGCTGAGTTTCTCCAGCGCGGATTTTGTCCAACGCGGACTTTCTCCAACGCGGAGTGTCTCCAACGCGGAGTTTCTCCAATACGGAGTTTCTCCAACACGGAGCTACTCCATCGCTGAGTTTCTCCATCGCTGAGTTTCACTAGCGCGGAGTTTCTCCAGCGCGGAGTTTCTTCAACGCGGATTTTCTCCAACGCGGACGTTCTTCAACGCGGAGTACCTCCAACGCGGACTTTCCCCAACGCGGAATTTCTCCAACGCTGAGTTTCTCCATCGCTGAGTTTCTCCAGCGCGGAGTTTCTCCAAAGCGGAGTTTCTCCAACGCGGAGTTTCTCCAGCGCGGAGTTTCTCCAACACGGAGTTTCTCCAACACAGTGTTTCTTCAGCGCGGAATTTCTCCAGCGCGGAGTTTCTCCAGCGCGGAGTTTCTACATCGCGGAGTTTCTCCAGCCCGGAGTTTCTCCATCCCGAAGTTTCTCAAACGCAGTTTCTCTAGTGCGGAGTTTCTCCAGCGCAGATTTTATGCAGGACGGAGTTTCTCCAACGCGGAGTTTATCCAACACGAAGTTTCTCCACTGCGGAGTTTCTCCAACACAGAGTTTCTCCAACACGGAGTTTCTCAAGCACGGAGTTTCTCCAACACAGATTTTCTCCAGTACGGAGTTTCTCCAGCGAGGAGTTTCTCCAGCGCGGAGTTTCTCCAGCACGGACTTTTCTCCAACGCGGACTTTTCTCCAACGCGGACTTTCACCAACGCGGAGTTTCTCCAGCGCGAAGTTTCTGCAGCGCGGAGTTTCTCCGGCGCGGACTTTCTCCAGCGCGGAGTTTCTCCAGCTCGGAGTTTCTCCAGCACGGAGTTTCTCCAACACGAAGTTTCTCCAGCGTGGAGTTTTTCCAGCGCGGAGTTTTTTTATTGCGGAGTTTCTCCAAAGCGGAGTTTCTCCAAAGCGGAGTTTCTCCAGCGCGGACTTCACCCAGCGCGAAGTTTATCCAACGCGGAGTTTCTCCAGCGCGGAGTTTCTCCAGCACGGAGTTTCTCCAACACGGAGTTTCTCGAGCGCGCAGTTTCTCCAGCGCGGAGTATCTCGCACACGGACTTTTTCCAGCGCAGAGTTTCTCCAGCGCGTAGTATCTCCAACGCGGAGTTTCTCCAACGCGGAGTTTCTCCAACGCGGAGTTTCTTCAGCGCGCAATTTCTCCAGCGCGGAGTTTTTCCAGCGCGGACTTTCTCCAAAACGGAGTTTCTCCAGCGCTGGAGTTTCTCCAACGCGGAATTTTTCTAACGCAGTCTATCTCCAACGCCGACTTTCTCTAACGCGGAGTTTATCCAACGCGAAGTTTCTCCAGTGCGGAGTTTCTCCAACACAGTGTTTCTCCAACACGGAGTTTCTCAAGCGCGGAGTTTCTCCAGCGCGGAGTTTCTCCAACACAAAGTTTATCCAACACGGAGTTTCTCCAGAGAGGAGTTTCTCCAGCGCGGAGTTTCTCCAGCGCGGACTTTTCTCCTACGCGGACTTTTCTCCAACGCGGACTTTCACCAACGCGGAGTTTCTCCATCGCGGATTTTCTCCAACGCGAATTTTCTTCAACGCGAAGTTTCTCCAGCGCGGAGTTTCTCCAACACGGAGTTTCTCCAACGCCGAGTTTCTCCAGCGCGGAGTTTATCCAACGCGGAGTTTCTCCAACACGGAGTTTCTCCAGCGCGGAGTTTCTCCAGCGCGGAGTTTCTCCAGCACGGAGTTTCTCCAACACGGAGTTTCTCCAACACGAAGTTTTTCCAGCGCCGAGTTTCTCCAGCGCGGACTCTCTCCAGCGCGGGGTTTCTCCAGCGCGGAGTTTCTGCAGCGCGGAGTTTCTCCGGCGCGGAATTTCTCCAGCGCGGAGTTTCTCCAGCGCGGAGTTTCTCCAACACAAATTTTCTCCAACACGGAGTTTCTCCAGCGAGGAGTTTCTCCAGCGCGGAGTTTCTCCAGCGCGGAGTTTCTCCAGCGCGGACTTTTCTCCTACGCGGACTTTTCTCCAACGCGGACTTTCACCAACGCGGAGTTTCTCCATCGCGGAGTTTCTCCAACGCGAATTTTCTTCAACGCGAAGTTTCTCCAGCGCGGAGTTTCTCCAACACGGAGTTTCTCCAACGCCGAGTTTCTCCAGCGCGGGGTTTCTCCAGCGCGGAGTTTCTGCAGCGCGGAGTTTCTCC
>JARKHS020036583.1:0-37960 GCA_030143305.2 Amblyomma americanum | reverse complement strand
CTCCAACGCGGACGTTCTTCAACGCGGAGTACCTCCAACGCGGACTTTCCCCAACGCGGAATTTCTCCAACGCTGAGTTTCTCCATCGCTGAGTTTCTCCAGCGCGGAGTTTCTCCAAAGCGGAGTTTCTCCAACGCGGAGTTTCTCCAGCGCGGAGTTTCTACATCGCGGAGTTTCTCCAGCCCGGAGTTTCTCCGCCGCGGAGTTTCTCCATCCCGAAGTTTCTCAAACGCAGTTTCTCTAGTGCGGAGTTTCTCCAGCGCAGATTTTATGCAGGACGGAGTTTCTCCAACGCGGAGTTTATCCAACACGAAGTTTCCCCAGTGCGGAGTTTCTCCAACACAGAGTTTCTCCAACACGGAGTTTCTCAAGCACGGAGTTTCTCCAACACAGATTTTCTCCAACACGGAGTTTCTCCAGCGAGGAGTTTCTCCAGCGCGGAGTTTCTCCAGCGCGGACTTTTCTCCAACGCGGACTTTTCTCCAACGCGGACTTTCACCAACGCGGAGTATCTCCATCGCGGAGTTTCTCCAATGAGAATTTTCTCCAACGTGAAGTTTCTCCAGCGCGGAGTTTCTCCAACACGGAGTTTCTCCAACGCGGAGTTTCTGCAGCGCAGAGTGTCTACAGCGCGGAGTTTCTCCATCGCGGAGTTTCTCAAACGCGGAATTTCTCCAGTTCGGAGTTTCTCAAACGCGGAGTTTATCCAGCGCGGAGTTTCTCCAGCGCGGAGTTTCTCCAACGCGGTCTTTCTCCAACGCGGACTTTCTCCAACGCAGAATTTCTCCAACGCGAATTTTCTCCAGCGCGGAGTTTATCCAACGCGGAGTTTCTCCAACACGGAGTTTCTCCAGCGCGGAGTTTCTCCAGCGCGGAGTTTCTCCAGCGCGGAGTTTCTCCAGCGCAGATTTTGTGCAGCGCGGAGTTTCTCCAGCACGGAGTTTCTCCAACGCGGAGTTTCTCCAAACGAAGTTTCTCCAGCGTGGAGTTTTTCCAGCGCGGAGTTTCTCCATTGCGGAGTTTCTCCAAAGCGGAGTTTCTCTAAAGCGGAGTTTCTCCAGCACGGAGTTTCTCCAATTTGGAGTTTCTCCAGCGCGGACTTTCTCCAACACGAACTTTCTCCAGCGAGGAGTTTCTCCAGTACGGAGTTTCTCCAACGCGGAGTTTCTCCAACGCGGAGTTTCTTCAGCGCGGAATTTCTCCAGCGCGGAGTTTTTCCAGCGCGGACTTTCTGCAAAACGGAGTTTCTCCAGCGCGGAGTTTCTCCAACGCGGAGTTTCTCCAACGCGGCCTTTCTTCAACGCGGAGTTTCTCCAACGCGGATTTTTCTAACGCAGTCTTTCTCCAACACGGACTTTCTCTAAGGCGGAGTTTCATCAACGCGGAGTTTCTCCAGCCCGGAGTTTCACCAGCGCGGAGTTTCTCCAACGCGGAGTTTCTCCAACGCGGCCTTTCTTCAACGCGGAGTTTCTCCAACGCGGATTTTTCTAACGCAGTCTTTCTCCAACACGGACTTTCTCTAAGGCGGAGTTTCATCAACGCGGAGTTTCTCCAGCCCGGAGTTTCACCAGCGCGGAGTTTCTCCAGCGCGGAGTTTCTCCAACGCGGTCTTTCTCCAACGCGGACTTTGCTTCTCCAACGCGGACTTTCTCCAACGCGCAGTTTCCCCAACGCGAAGTTTCTCCAGCGCAGAGTTTCTCCAACACGGAGTTTCTCCATCGCGGAGTTTATCCAGCGCGGAGTATCTCCAGCGCGGAGTTTCTCCAGCGCAGATTTTATGCTGCACGGAGTTTCTCCAGCGCGGAGTTACTCCAACGCGGAGTTGCTCCAGCGCGGGGGTTCTTCAGCGTGGAGTTTCTCCAGCGCGGAGTTTTCTCCAACGCGGACTTTCACCAACGCGGAGTTTCTCCATCGCTGAGTTTCTCCTGCGCGGAGTTTTTCCAGCGTGGAGTTTCTCCAGCGCGGAGTTTTTCAAGCGCGGAGTTTCTCCAGCGCGGACTTTCTCTAGCGCGGAGTTTCTCCAGCGCGGAGTTTCTCGCACACGGAGTTTCTCCAGCGCAGTTTCTCCAGCGCGTAGTATCTCCAACGCGGAGTTTCTCCAACATGGAGTTTCTCCAACGCGGAGTTTCTTCAGCGCGGAATTTCTCCAGCGCGGAGTTTTTCCAGCGCGGACTTTCTCCAAAACGGAGTTTCTTCAACGCGGAGTTTCTCCAACGCGAACTTTCTCCAGCGCGGAGTTTCTCCAGCGCGGAGTTTCTACATCGCGGAGTTTCTCCAGCCCGGAGTTTCTCCACCGCGGAGTTTCTCCATCCCGAAGTTTCTCAAACGCATTTTCTCTAGTGCGGAGTTTCTCCAGCGCAGATTTTATGCAGCACGGAGTTTCTCCAACGCGGAGTTTATCCAACACGAAGTTTCTCCAGTGCGGAGTTTCTCCAACACAGAGTTTCTCCAACACGGAGTTTCTCAAGCGCGGAGTTTATCCAACACAGATTTTCTCCAACACGGAGTTTCTCCAGCGAGGAGTTTCTCCAGCGCGGAGTTTCTCCAGCGCGGACTTTTCTCCAACGCGGACTTTTCTCCAACGCGGACTTTCACCAACGCGGAGTTTCTCCATCGCAGAGTTTCTCCAACGGGAATTTTCTCCAACGCGAAGTTTCTCCAGCGCGGAGTTTCTCCAACATGGAGTTTCTCCAACGCGGAGTTTCTCCAGCGCGGAGTTTCTCCAGCGCGGAGTTTCTCTAAAGCGGAGTTTCTCCAGCTGGGAGTTTCTCCAATTTGGAGTTTCTCCAGCGCGGACTTCCACCAGCGCGGAGTTTATCCAACGCGGAGTTTCTCCAGCGCGGACTTTCTCCAACACGGACTTTCTCCAGCCCGGAGTTTCTCAGCGCGGAGTTTCTCCAGTACGGAGTTTCTCCAACGCGGAGTTTCTCCAACGCGGAGTTTCTTCAGCGCGGAATTTCTCCAGCGCGGAGTTTTTCCAGCGCGGACTTTCTGCAAAACGGAGTTTCTTCAGCGCGGAGTTTCTCCAGCGCGGAGTTTCTCCAGCGCGGAGTTTCTCCAGCGCGGAGTATCTCCAGCGCGGAGTTTCTCCTGCGCAGATTTTATGCAGCACGGAGTTTCTCCAGCGCGGAGTTTCTCCAGCTCGGAGTTTCTCCAAAACAGAGTTTCTCCAGCGCGCAGTTTCTCCAGGGCGGAGTTTCTCGCACACGGAGTTTCTCCAACGCGGAGATTCTCCAACGCGGAGTTTGTTCAGCGCGGAATTTCTCCAGCGCGGAGTTTTTCCAGCGCGGACTTTCTCCAAAACGGAGTTTCTTCAACGCGGAGTTTCTCCAACGCGAACTTTCTCCAGCGCGGAGTTTCTGCAGCGCGGAGTTTCTCCAGCGCGGAGTTTCAACATCGCGGAGTTTCTCCTGCGCAGATTTTATGCAGCACGGAGTTTCTCCAGCGCGGAGTTTCTCCAGCTCGGAGTTTCTCCAAAACAGAGTTTCTCCAGCGCGCAGTTTCTCCAGGGCGGAGTTTCTCGCACACGGAGTTTCTCCAACGCGGAGTTTCTCCAACGCGGAGTTTCTTCAGCGCGGAATTTCTCCAGCGCGGAGTTTTTCCAGCGCGGACTTTCTCCAAAACGGAGTTTCTTCAACGCGGAGTTTCTCCAACGCGAACTTTCTCCAGCGCGGAGTTTCTGCAGCGCGGAGTTTCTCCAGCGCGGAGTTTCAACATCGCGGAGTTTCTCCAGCGCGGAGTTTCAACATCGCGGAGTTTCTCCAGCCCGGAGTTTCTCAAACGCATTTTCTCTAGTGCGGAGTTTCTCCAGCGCAGATTTTATGCAGCACGGAGTTTCTCCAACGCGGAGTTTATCCAACACGAAGTTTCTCCACTGCGGAGTTTCTCCAACACAGAGTTTCTCCAACACGGAGTTTCTCAAGCGCGGAGTTTATCCAACACAGATTTTCTCCAACACGGAGTTTTTCCAGCGAGGAGTTTCTCCAGCGCGGAGTTTCTCCAGCGCGGACTTTTCTCCAACGCGGACTTTTCTCCAACGCGGACTTTTCTCTAACGCGGACTTTCACCAACGCGGAGTTTCTCCATCGCGGAGTTACTCCAACGAGAATTTTCTCCAACGCGAAGTTTCTCCAGCGCGGAGTTTCTCCAAAATAGAGTTTCTCCAACGCGGAGTTTCTCCAGCGTAGAGTGTCTACAGCGCGGAGTTTTTCCAGCGCGGGCTTTCTCCAAAACGGAGTTTCTCCAGCGCGGAGTTTCTCCAACGTGGAGTTTTTCTAACGCAGTCTATCTCCAACGCGGACTTTCTCCAACACGGAGTTTCTCCAGCCCGGAGTTTCACCAGCGCGGAGTTTCTCCAGCGCGGAGTTTCTCCAACGCGGATTTTCTAAAACGCGGACGTTCTTCAACGCGGAGTACCTCCAACGCGGACTTTCCCCAACGCGGAATTTCTCCAACGGGGACTTTCTCCAACGCGGACTTTCTCAAAACGCTGAGTTTCTCCATCGCTGAGTTTCTCCAGCGCGAAGTTTCTCCAAAGCGGAGTTTCTCCAACGCGGAGTTTCTCCTGCGCGGAGTTTCTCCAACACGGTGCTTCTTCAGCGCGGAATTTCTCCAGCGCGGAGTTTCTTCAACGCGGAGTTTCTCCAACGCGAACTTTCTCCAGCGCGGAGTTTCTCCAGCGCGGAGTTTCTACATCGCGGAGTTTCTCCAGCCCGGAGTTTCTCCACCGCGGAGTTTCTCCATCCAGAAGTTTCTCAAACGCATTTTCTCTAGTGCGGAGTTTCTCCAGCGCAGATTTTATGCAGCACGGAGTTTCTCCAACGCGGAGTTTATCCAACACGAAGTTTCTCCAGTGCGGAGTTTCTCCAGCACAGAGTTTCTCCAACACGGAGTTTCTCAAGCGCGGAGTTTATCCAACACAGATTTTCTCAAACACGGAGTTTCTCCAGCGAGGAGTTTCTCCAGCGCGGAGTTTCTCCAACATGGAGTTTCTCCAACTCGGAGTTTCTCCAGCGTAGAGTGTCTACAGCGCGGAGTTTCTCCAGCCCGGAGTTTCACCAGCGCGGAGTTTCTCCAGCTCGGAATTTCTCCAACGCGGAGTTTGTCCAACGCGGAGTTTCTCCAACGCGGACTTTCTCCAGCGCAGAATTTCTCCAACGCAGAGTTTCTCCAACGCGGAGTTTCTCCAACGCGCAGTTTCTCCAACGCGAAGTTTCTCCAGCGCGGAGTTTATCCAACACGGAGTATCTCCAACACGGAGTTTCTCCAGCGCGGAGTTTCTCCAGCGCGGAGTTTCTCCGGCGCGGAGTTTCTCCAACACGGAGTTTCTTCAGCGCGGAATTTCTCAAGCGCGGAGTTTCTCCAGCGCGGAGTTTCTACATCGCGGAGTTTCTCCAGCCCGGAGTTTCTCCAACGCGAACTTTCTCCACCGCAGATTTTATGCAGGACGGAGTTTCTCCAACGCGGAGTTTATCCAACACGAAGTTTCTCCAGTGCGGAGTTTCTCCAACACAAAGTTTCTCAAGCACGGAGTTTCTCCAACACAGATTTTCTCCAACACGGAGTTTCTCCAGCGAGGAGTTTCTCCAGCGCGGAGTTTCTCCAGCGCGGACTTTTCTAGAACGCGGACTTTTCTAAAACGCGGACTTTTCTCCAACGCGGACTTTCACCAACGCGGAGATTCTCCATCGCGGAGTTTGTACATCGCGGAATTTCTCCATCGCTGGGTTTCTCCTGCGCGGAGTTTTTCCAGCGCGGAGTTTTTCAAGCGCGGAGTTTCTCCAGCGCGGACTTTCTCCAGCGCAGAGTTTCTCCAGCGCGGAGTTTCTCCAGAGCGGAGTTTCTCCAATTTGGAGTTTCCCCAGCGCGGACTTCACCCAGCGCGGAGTTTATCCAACGCGGAGTTTCTCCAGCACGGAGTTTATCCAGCGCGGACTTTCCCCAACACGGACTTTCTCAAGCGCGGAGTTTCTCCAGCTCGGAGTTTCTCCAGCACGGAGTTTCTCCAACACGGAGTTTCTCCATCGCTCAGTTTCTCCAGCGCGGAGTTTCTCGCACACGGAGTTTCTCCAGCGCGTAGTATCTCCAACGCGGAGTTTCTCCAACGCGGAGTTTCTCCAACGCGGAGTTTCTTCAGCGCGGAATTTCTCCAGCGCGGAGGTTTTCCAGCGCGGACTTTCTCCAAAACGGAGTTTCTCCAACGCGGAGTTTCTCCAGCGCGGAGTTTCTCCAGCGCGGAGTTTCTCCAACACGGTGCTTCTTCAGCGCGGAATTTCTCCAGCGCGGAGTTTCTTCAACGCGGAGTTTCTCCAACGCGAACTTTCTCCAGCGCGGAGTTTCTCCAGCGCGGAGTTTCTACATCGCGGAGTTTCTCCAGCCCGGAGTTTCTCCACCGCGGAGTTTCTCCATCCCGAAGTTTCTCAAACGCATTTTCTCTAGTGCGGAGTTTCTCCAGCGCAGATTTTATGCAGCACGGAGTTTCTCCAACGCGGAGTTTATCCAACACGAAGTTTCTCCAGTGCGGAGTTTCTCCAACACAGAGTTTCTCCAACACGGAGTTTCTCAAGCGCGGAGTTTATCCAACACAGATTTTCTCCAACACGGAGTTTCTCCAGCGAGGAGTTTCTCCAGCGCGGAGTTTCTCCAGCGCGGACTTTTCTCGAACGCGGACTTTTCTCCAACGCGGACTTTCACCAACGCGGAGTTTCTCCATCGCGGAGTTTCTCCAATGAGAATTTTCTCCAACGCGAAGTTTCTCCAGCGCGGAGTTTCTCCAACACGGAGTTTCTCCAACGCGGAGTTTCTCCAGCGCGGAGTGTCTACAGCGCGGAGTTTCTCCATCGCGGAGTTTCTCAAACGCGGACTTTCTCCAACGCAGAATTTCTCCAACGCGAAGTTTCTCCAGCGCGGAGTTTATCCAACGCGGAGTTTCTCCAACACGGAGTTTCTCCAGCGCGGAGTTTCTCCAGCGCGGAGTTTCTCCAGCGCAGATTTTGTGCAGCGCGGAGTTTCTCCAGCCCGGAGTTTCACCAGCGCGGAGTTTCTCCAACGCGGTCTTTCTCCAACGCGGACTTTGCTTCTCCAACGCGGACTTTCTCCAACGCGCAGTTTCTGCAACGCGAAGTTTCTCCAGTGCAGAGTTTCTCCAACACGGAGTTTCTCCAGCACGGAGTATCTCCAGCGCGGAGTTTCTCCATCGCGGAGTTTCTCCATCCCGAAGTTTCTCAAACGCATTTTCTCTAGTGCGGAGTTTCTCCAGCGCAGATTTTATGCAGCACGGAGTTTCTCCAACGCGGAGTTTATCCAACACGAAGTTTCTCCAGTGCGGAGTTTCTCCAACACAGAGTTTCTCCAACACGGAGTTTCTCAAGCGCGGAGTTTATCCAACACAGATTTTCTCCAACACGGAGTTTCTCCAGCGAGGAGTTTCTCCAGCGCGGAGTTTCTCCAGCGCGGAGTTTCTCCAGCGCGGACTTTCTCCAACGCGGACTTTTCTCCAACGCGGAGTTTCTCCAACGCGGAGTTTCTCCATCGCGGAGTTTCTCCAATGAGAATTTTCTCCAACGCGAAGTTTCTCCAGCGCGGAGTTTCTCCAACATGGAGTTTCTCCAACGCGGAGTTTCTCCAGCGTAGAGTGTCTACAGCGCGGAGTTTCTCCAGCCCGGAGTTTCACCAGCGCGGAGTTTCTCCAGCTCGGAATTTCTCCAACGCGGAGTTTGTCCAACGCGGAGTTTCTCCAACGCGGACTTTCTCCAGCGCAGAATTTCTCCAACGCAGAGTTTCTCCAACGCGGAGTTTCTCCAACGCGCAGTTTCTCCAACGCGAAGTTTCTCCAGCGCGGAGTTTATCCAACACGGAGTTTCTCCAACACGGAGTTTCTCCAGCGCGGAGTTTCTCCAGCGCGGAGTTTCTCCGGCGCGGAGTTTCTCCAACACGGAGTTTCTTCAGCGCGGAATTTCTCAAGCGCGGAGTTTCTCCAGCGCGGAGTTTCTACATCGCGGAGTTTCTCCAGCCCGGAGTTTCTCCAACGCGAACTTTCTCCAGCGCAGATTTTATGCAGGACGGAGTTTCTCCAACGCGGAGTTTATCCAACACGAAGTTTCTCCAGTGCGGAGTTTCTCCAACACAGAGTTTCTCAAGCACGGAGTTTCTCCAACACAGATTTTCTCCAACACGGAGTTTCTCCAGCGAGGAGTTTCTCCAGCGCGGAGTTTCTCCAGCGCGGATTTTCTAGCGCGGACTTTTCTAACGCGGACTTTTCTCCAACGCGGACTTTCACCAACGCGGAGTTTCTCCATCGCGGAGTTTGTCCATCGCGGAATTTCTCCATCGCTGAGTTTCTCCTGCGCGGAGTTTTTCCAGCGCGGAGTTTTTCAAGCGCGGAGTTTCTCCAGCGCGGACTTTCTCCAGCGCAGAGTTTCTCCAGCGCGGAGTTTCTCCAGAGCGGAGTTTCTCCAATTTGGAGTTTCTCCAGCGCGGACTTCACCCAGCGCGGAGTTTATCCAACGCGGAGTTTCTCCAGCACGGAGTTTATCCAGCGCGGACTTTCCCCAACACGGACTTTCTCAAGCGCGGAGTTTCTCCAGCTCGGAGTTTCTCCAGCACGGAGTTTCTCCAACACGGAGTTTCTCCATCGCGCAGTTTCTCCAGCGCGGAGTTTCTCGCACACGGAGTTTCTCCAGCGCGTAGTATCTCCAACGCGGAGTTTCTCCAACGCGGAGTTTCTCCAACGCGGAGTTTCTTCAGCGCGGAATTTCTCCAGCGCGGAGGTTTTCCAGCGCGGACTTTCTCCAAAACGGAGTTTCTCCAGCGCGGAGTTTCTCCAACGTGGAGTTTTTCTAACGCAGTCTATCTCCAACGCGGACTTTCTCTAAGGCGGAGTTTCCGCGCTGGAGGAACTCCGCGTTGGAGAATTTCTCCATCGCGGAGTTTCTCCAGCCCGGAGTTTCACCAGCGCGGAGTTTCTCCAGCGCGGAGTTTCTCCAACGCGGATTTTCTAAAACGCGGACGTTCTTCAACGCGGAGTACCTCCAACGCGGACTTTCCCCAACGCGAACTTTCTCCAGCGCGGAGTTTCTCCAGCGCGGAGTTTCTACATCGCGGAGTTTCTCCAGCCCGGAGTTTCTCCACCGCGGAGTTTCTCCATCCCGAAGTTTCTCAAACGCATTTTCTCTAGTGCGGAGTTTCTCCAGCGCAGATTTTATGCAGCACGGAGTTTCTCCAACGCGGAGTTTATCCAACACGAAGTTTCTCCAGTGCGGAGTTTCTCCAACACAGAGTTTCTCCAACACGGAGTTTCTCAAGCGCGGAGTTTATCCAACACAGATTTTCTCCAACACGGAGTTTCTCCAGCGAGGAGTTTCTCCAGCGCGGAGTTTCTCCAGCGCGGACTTTTCTCCAACGCGGACTTTTCTCCAACGCGGACTTTCACCAACGCGGAGTTTCTCCATCGCGGAGTTTCTCCAATGAGAATTTTCTCCAACGCGAAGTTTCTCCAGCGCGGAGTTTCTCCAACACGGAGTTTCTCCAACGCGGAGTTTCTCCAGCGCGGAGTGTCTACAGCGCGGAGTTTCTCCATCGCGGAGTTTCTCAAACGCGGACTTTCTCCAACGCAGAGTTTCTCCAACGCGGAGTTTCTCCAGCGCGGAGTTTCTCCAACGCGGAGTTTCTCCAACACGGAGTTTCTCCAGCGCGGAGTTTCTCCAGCGCGGAGTTTCTCCAGCGCAGATTTTGTGCAGCGCGGAGTTTCTCCAGCCCGGAGTTTCACCAGCGCGGAGTTTCTCCAACGCGGACTTTCTCCAACGCGGACTTTGCTTCTCCAACGCGGACTTTCTCCAACGCGCAGTTTCTGCAACGCGAAGTTTCTCCAGTGCAGAGTTTCTCCAACACGGAGTTTCTCCAGCACGGAGTATCTCCAGCGCGGAGTTTCTCCATCGCGGAGTTTCTCCATCCCGAAGTTTCTCAAACGCATTTTCTCTAGTGCGGAGTTTCTCCAGCGCAGATTTTATGCAGCACGGAGTTTCTCCAACGCGGAGTTTATCCAACACGAAGTTTCTCCAGTGCGGAGTTTCTCCAACACAGAGTTTCTCCAACACGGAGTTTCTCAAGCGCGGAGTTTATCCAACACAGATTTTCTCCAACACGGAGTTTCTCCAGCGAGGAGTTTCTCCAGCGCGGAGTTTCTCCAGCGCGGAGTTTCTCCAGCGCGGACTTTTCTCCAACGCGGACTTTTCTCCAACGCGGAGTTTCTCCAACGCGGAGTTTCTCCATCGCGGAGTTTCTCCAATGAGAATTTTCTCCAACGCGAAGTTTCTCCAGCGCGGAGTTTCTCCAACATGGAGTTTCTCCAACGCGGAGTTTCTCCAGCGTAGAGTGTCTACAGCGCGGAGTTTCTCCAGCCCGGAGTTTCACCAGCGCGGAGTTTCTCCAGCTCGGAATTTCTCCAACGCGGAGTTTGTCCAACGCGGAGTTTCTCCAACGCGGACTTTCTCCAGCGCAGAATTTCTCCAACGCAGAGTTTCTCCAACGCGGAGTTTCTCCAACGCGCAGTTTCTCCAACGCGAAGTTTCTCCAGCGCGGAGTTTATCCAACACGGAGTATCTCCAACACGGAGTTTCTCCAGCGCGGAGTTTCTCCAGCGCGGAGTTTCTCCGGCGCGGAGTTTCTCCAACACGGAGTTTCTTCAGCGCGGAATTTCTCAAGCGCGGAGTTTCTCCAGCGCGGAGTTTCTACATCGCGGAGTTTCTCCAGCCCGGAGTTTCTCCAACGCGAACTTTCTCCACCGCAGATTTTATGCAGGACGGAGTTTCTCCAACGCGGAGTTTATCCAACACGAAGTTTCTCCAGTGCGGAGTTTCTCCAACACAAAGTTTCTCAAGCACGGAGTTTCTCCAACACAGATTTTCTCCAACACGGAGTTTCTCCAGCGAGGAGTTTCTCCAGCGCGGAGTTTCTCCAGCGCGGACTTTTCTAGAACGCGGACTTTTCTAAAACGCGGACTTTTCTCCAACGCGGACTTTCACCAACGCGGAGATTCTCCATCGCGGAGTTTGTACATCGCGGAATTTCTCCATCGCTGGGTTTCTCCTGCGCGGAGTTTTTCCAGCGCGGAGTTTTTCAAGCGCGGAGTTTCTCCAGCGCGGACTTTCTCCAGCGCAGAGTTTCTCCAGCGCGGAGTTTCTCCAGAGCGGAGTTTCTCCAATTTGGAGTTTCCCCAGCGCGGACTTCACCCAGCGCGGAGTTTATCCAACGCGGAGTTTCTCCAGCACGGAGTTTATCCAGCGCGGACTTTCCCCAACACGGACTTTCTCAAGCGCGGAGTTTCTCCAGCTCGGAGTTTCTCCAGCACGGAGTTTCTCCAACACGGAGTTTCTCCATCGCTCAGTTTCTCCAGCGCGGAGTTTCTCGCACACGGAGTTTCTCCAGCGCGTAGTATCTCCAACGCGGAGTTTCTCCAACGCGGAGTTTCTCCAACGCGGAGTTTCTTCAGCGCGGAATTTCTCCAGCGCGGAGGTTTTCCAGCGCGGACTTTCTCCAAAACGGAGTTTCTCCAGCGCGGAGTTTCTCCAACGTGGAGTTTTTCTAACGCAGTCTATCTCCAACGCGGACTTTCTCTAAGGCGGAGTTTCCGCGCTGGAGGAACTCCGCGTTGGAGAATTTCTCCATCGCGGAGTTTCTCCAGCCCGGAGTTTCACCAGCGCGGAGTTTCTCCAGCGCGGAGTTTCTCCAACGCGAATTTTCTAAAACGCGGACGTTCTTCAACGCGGAGTACCTCCAACGCGGACTTTCCCCAACGCGGAATTTCTCCAAAGTGGAGTTTCTCCAACGCGGAGTTTCTCCAGCGCGGAGTTTCTCCAGCGCGGAGTTTCTCCAACACGGTGCTTCTTCAGCGCGGAATTTCTCCAGCGCGGAGTTTCTTCAACGCGGAGTTTCTCCAACGCGAACTTTCTCCAGCGCGGAGTTTCTCCAGCGCGGAGTTTCTACATCGCGGAGTTTCTCCAGCCCGGAGTTTCTCCACCGCGGAGTTTCTCCATCCCGAAGTTTCTCAAACGCATTTTCTCTAGTGCGGAGTTTCTCCAGCGCAGATTTTATGCAGCACGGAGTTTCTCCAACGCGGAGTTTATCCAACACGAAGTTTCTCCAGTGCGGAGTTTCTCCAACACAGAGTTTCTCCAACACGGAGTTTCTCAAGCGCGGAGTTTATCCAACACAGATTTTCTCCAACACGGAGTTTCTCCAGCGAGGAGTTTCTCCAGCGCGGAGTTTCTCCAGCGCGGACTTTTCTCGAACGCGGACTTTTCTCCAACGCGGACTTTCACCAACGCGGAGTTTCTCCATCGCGGAGTTTCTCCAATGAGAATTTTCTCCAACGCGAAGTTTCTCCAGCGCGGAGTTTCTCCAACACGGAGTTTCTCCAACGCGGAGTTTCTCCAGCGCGGAGTGTCTACAGCGCGGAGTTTCTCCATCGCGGAGTTTCTCAAACGCGGACTTTCTCCAACGCAGAATTTCTCCAACGCGAAGTTTCTCCAGCGCGGAGTTTATCCAACGCGGAGTTTCTCCAACACGGAGTTTCTCCAGCGCGGAGTTTCTCCAGCGCGGAGTTTCTCCAGCGCAGATTTTGTGCAGCGCGGAGTTTCTCCAGCCCGGAGTTTCACCAGCGCGGAGTTTCTCCAACGCGGTCTTTCTCCAACGCGGACTTTGCTTCTCCAACGCGGACTTTCTCCAACGCGCAGTTTCTGCAACGCGAAGTTTCTCCAGTGCAGAGTTTCTCCAACACGGAGTTTCTCCAGCACGGAGTATCTCCAGCGCGGAGTTTCTCCATCGCGGAGTTTCTCCATCCCGAAGTTTCTCAAACGCATTTTCTCTAGTGCGGAGTTTCTCCAGCGCAGATTTTATGCAGCACGGAGTTTCTCCAACGCGGAGTTTATCCAACACGAAGTTTCTCCAGTGCGGAGTTTCTCCAACACAGAGTTTCTCCAACACGGAGTTTCTCAAGCGCGGAGTTTATCCAACACAGATTTTCTCCAACACGGAGTTTCTCCAGCGAGGAGTTTCTCCAGCGCGGAGTTTCTCCAGCGCGGAGTTTCTCCAGCGCGGACTTTTCTCCAACGCGGACTTTTCTCCAACGCGGAGTTTCTCCAACGCGGAGTTTCTCCATCGCGGAGTTTCTCCAATGAGAATTTTCTCCAACGCGAAGTTTCTCCAGCGCGGAGTTTCTCCAACATGGAGTTTCTCCAACGCGGAGTTTCTCCAGCGTAGAGTGTCTACAGCGCGGAGTTTCTCCAGCCCGGAGTTTCACCAGCGCGGAGTTTCTCCAGCTCGGAATTTCTCCAACGCGGAGTTTGTCCAACGCGGAGTTTCTCCAACGCGGACTTTCTCCAGCGCAGAATTTCTCCAACGCAGAGTTTCTCCAACGCGGAGTTTCTCCAACGCGCAGTTTCTCCAACGCGAAGTTTCTCCAGCGCGGAGTTTATCCAACACGGAGTTTCTCCAACACGGAGTTTCTCCAGCGCGGAGTTTCTCCAGCGCGGAGTTTCTCCGGCGCGGAGTTTCTCCAACACGGAGTTTCTTCAGCGCGGAATTTCTCAAGCGCGGAGTTTCTCCAGCGCGGTGTTTCTACATCGCGGAGTTTCTCCAGCCCGGAGTTTCTCCAACTCGAACTTTCTCCAGCGCAGATTTTATGCAGGACGGAGTTTCTCCAACGCGGAGTTTATCCAACACGAAGTTTCTCCAGTGCGGAGTTTCTCCAACACAGAGTTTCTCAAGCACGGAGTTTCTCCAACACAGATTTTCTCCAACACGGAGTTTCTCCAGCGAGGAGTTTCTCCAGCGCGGAGTTTCTCCAGCGCGGACTTTTCTCCAACGCGGACTTTCACCAACGCGGAGTTTCTCCATCGCGGAGTTTGTCCATCGCGGAATTTCTCCATCGCTGAGTTTCTCCTGCGCGGAGTTTTTCCAGCGCGGAGTTTTTCAAGCGCGGAGTTTCTCCAGCGCGGACTTTCTCCAGCGCAGAGTTTCTCCAGCGCGGAGTTTCTCCAGAGCGGAGTTTCTCCAATTTGGAGTTTCTCTAGCGCGGACTTCACCCAGCGCGGAGTTTATCCAACGCGGAGTTTCTCCAGCACGGAGTTTATCCAGCGCGGACTTTCCCCAACACGGACTTTCTCAAGCGCGGAGTTTCTCCAGCTCGGAGTTTCTCCAGCACGGAGTTTCTCCAACACGGAGTTTCTCCATCGCGCAGTTTCTCCAGCGCGGAGTTTCTCGCACACGGAGTTTCTCCAGCGCGTAGTATCTCCAACACGGAGTTTCTCCAACGCGGAGTTTCTCCAACGCGGAGTTTCTTCAGCGCGGAATTCCTCCAGCGCGGAGGTTTTCCAGCGCGGACTTTCTCCAAAACGGAGTTTCTCCAGCGCGGAGTTTCTCCAACGTGGAGTTTTTCTAACGCAGTCTATCTCCAACGCGGACTTTCTCTAAGGCGGAGTTTCCGCGCTGGAGGAACTCCGCGTTGGAGAATTTCTCCATCGCGGAGTTTCTCCAGCCCGGAGTTTCACCAGCGCGGAGTTTCTCCAGCGCGGAGTTTCTCCAACGCGGATTTTCTAAAACGCGGACGTTCTTCAACGCGGAGTACCTCCAACGCGGACTTTCCCCAACGCGAACTTTCTCCAGCGCGGAGTTTCTCCAGCGCGGAGTTTCTACATCGCGGAGTTTCTCCAGCCCGGAGTTTCTCCACCGCGGAGTTTCTCCATCCCGAAGTTTCTCAAACGCATTTTCTCTAGAGCGGAGTTTCTCCAGCGCAGATTTTATGCAGCACAGAGTTTCTCCAACGCGGAGTTTATCCAACACGAAGTTTCTCCAGTGCGGAGTTTCTCCAACACAGAGTTTCTCCAACACGGAGTTTCTCAAGCGCGGAGTTTATCCAACACAGATTTTCTCCAACACGGAGTTTCTCCAGCGAGGAGTTTCTCCAGCGCGGAGTTTCTCCAGCGCGGAGTTTCTCCAGCGCGGACTTTTCTCCAACGCGGACTTTTCTCCAACGCGGACTTTCACCAACGCGGAGTTTCTCCATCGCGGAGTTTCTCCAATGAGAATTTTCTCCAACGCAAAGTTTCTCCAGCGAGGAGTTTCGCCAACACGGAGTTTCTCCAACGCGGAGTTTCTCCAGCGCGGAGTGTCTACAGCGCGGAGTTTCTCCATCGCGGAGTTTCTCAAACGCGGAATTTCTCCAGTTCGGAGTTTCTCAAACGCGGAGTTTCTCCAGCGCGGAGTTTCTCCAACGCGGTCTTTCTCCAACGCGGACTTTCTCCAACGCAGAATTTCTCCAACGCGAAGTTTCTCCAGCGCGGAGTTTATCCAACGCGGAGTTTCTCCAACACGGAGTTTCTCCAGCGCGGAGTTTCTCCAGCGCGGAGTTTCTCCAGCGCGGAGTTTCTCCAGCGCAGATTTTGTGCAGCGCGGAGTTTCTCCAGCACGGAGTTTCTCCAGCGCGGAGTTTCTCCAACGCCGAGTTTCTCCAACGCGGCCTTTCTTCAACGCGGAGTTTCTCCAACGAGGACTTTCTCCAACGCGGACTTTTTCTAACCCAGTCTTTCTCCAACACGGACTTTCTTTAAGGCGGAGTTTCATCAACGCGGAGTTTCTCCAGCCCGGAGTTTCACCAGCGCGGAGCTTCTCCAACGCGGTCTTTCTCCAACGCGGACTTTGCTTCTCCAACGCGGACTTTCTCCAACGCGCAGTTTCTGCAACGCGAAGTTTCTCCAGCTCAGAGTTTCTCCAACACGGAGTTTCTCCAGCACGGAGTATCTCCAGCGCGGAGTTTCTCCATCGCGGAGTTTCTCCATCCCGAAGTTTCTCAAACGCATTTTCTCTAGTGCGGAGTTTCTCCAGCGCAGATTTTATGCAGCACGGAGTTTCTCCAACGCGGAGTTTATCCAACACGACGTTTCTCCAGTGCGGAATTTCTCCAACACAGAGTTTCTCCAACACGGAGTTTCTCAAGCGCGAAGTTTATCCAACACAGATTTTCTCCAACACGGAGTTTCTCCAGCGAGGAGTTTCTCCGGCGCGGAGTTTCTCCAGCGCGGAGTTTCTCCAGCGCGGACTTTTCTCCAACGCGGACTTTTCTCCAACGCGGACTTTCACCAACGCGGAGTTTATCCATCGCGGAGTTTCTCCAATGAGAATTTTCTCCAACGCGAAGTTTCTCCAGCGCGAAGTTTCTCCAACACGGAGTTTCTCCAGCGCGGAGTGTCTACAGCGCGGAGTTTCTCCATCGCGGAGTTTCTCAAACGCGGAATTTCTCCAGTTCGGAGTTTCTCAAACGCGGAGTTTCTCCAGCGCGGAGTTTCTCCAGCGCGGAGTTTCTCCAACGCGGTCTTTCTCCAACGCGGACTTTCTCCAACGCAGAATTTCTCCAACGCGAAGTTTCTCCAGCGCGGAGTTTATCCAACGCGGAGTTTCTCCAACACGAAGTTTCTCCAGCGCGGAGTTTCTCCAACGCGGATTTTCTAAAACGCGGACGTTCTTCAACGCGGAGTACCTCCAACGCGGACTTTCCCCAACGCGGAATTTCTCCAAAGTGGAGTTTCTCCAACGCGGAGTTTCTCCAGCGCGGAGTTTCTCCAACACGGTGCTTCTTCAGCGCGGAATTTCTCCAGCGCGGAGTTTCTTCAACGCGGAGTTTCTCCAACGCGAACTTTCTCCAGCGCGGAGTTTCTCCAGCGCGGAGTTTCTACATCGCGGAGTTTCTCCAGCCCGGAGTTTCTCCACCGCGGAGTTTCTCCATCCCGAAGTTTCTCAAACGCATTTTCTCTAGTGCGGAGTTTCTCCAGCGCAGATTTTATGCAGCACAGAGTTTCTCCAACGCGGAGTTTATCCAACACGAAGTTTCTCCAGTGCGGAGTTTCTCCAACACAGAGTTTCTCCAACACGGAGTTTCTCAAGCGCGGAGTTTATCCAACACAGATTTTCTCCAACACGGAGTTTCTCCAGCGAGGAGTTTCTCCAGCGCGGAGTTTCTCCAGCGCGTAGTTTCTCCAGCGCGGACTTTTCTCCAACGCGGACTTTTCTCCAACGCGGACTTTCACCAACGCGGAGTTTCTCCATCGCGGAGTTTCTCCAATGAGAATTTTCTCCAACGCAAAGTTTCTCCAGCGAGGAGTTTCGCCAACACGGAGTTTCTCCAACGCGGAGTTTCTCCAGCGCGGAGTGTCTACAGCGCGGAGTTTCTCCATCGCGGAGTTTCTCAAACGCGGAATTTCTCCAGTTCGGAGTTTCTCAAACGCGGAGTTTCTCCAGCGCGGAGTTTCTCCAGCGCGGAGTTTCTCCAACGCGGTCTTTCTCCAACGCGGACTTTCTCCAACGCAGAATTTCTCCAACGCGAAGTTTCTCCAGCGCGGAGTTTATCCAACGCGGAGTTTCTCCAACACGGAGTTTCTCCAGCGCGGAGTTTCTCCAGCGCGGAGTTTCTCCAGCGCGGAGTTTCTCCAGCGCGGAGTTTCTCCAGCACAGATTTTGTGCAGCGCGGAGTTTCTCCAGCACGGAGTTTCTCCAGCGCGGAGTTTCTCCAACGCCGAGTTTCTCCAACGCGGCCTTTCTTCAACGCGGAGTTTCTCCAACGAGGACTTTCTCCAACGCGGACTTTTTCTAACGCAGTCTTTCTCCAACACGGACTTTCTCTAAGGCGGAGTTTCATCAACGCGGAGTTTCTCCAGCCCGGAGTTTCACCAGCGCGGAGTTTCTCCAACGCGGTCTTTCTCCAACGCGGACTTTGCTTCTCCAACGCGGACTTTCTCCAACGCGCAGTTTCTGCAACGCGAAGTTTATCCAGCGCAGAGTTTCTCCAACACGGAGTTTCTCCAGCACGGAGTATCTCCAGCGCGGAGTTTCTCCATCGCGGAGTTTCTCCATCCCGAAGTTTCTCAAACGCATTTTCTCTAGTGCGGAGTTTCTCCAGCGCAGATTTTATGCAGCACGGAGTTTCTCCAACGCGGAGTTTATCCAACACGAAGTTTCTCCAGTGCGGAGTTTCTCCAACACAGAGTTTCTCCAACACGGAGTTTCTCAAGCGCGGAGTTTATCCAACACAGATTTTCTCCAACACGGAGTTTCTCCAGCGAGGAGTTTCTCCGGCGCGGAGTTTCTCCAGCGCGGAGTTTCTCCAGCGCGGACTTTTCTCTAACGCGGACTTTTCTCCAACGCGGACTTTCACCAACGCGGAGTTTCTCCATCGCGAAGTTTATCCAGCGCAGAGTTTCTCCAACACGGAGTTTCTCCAGCACGGAGTATCTCCAGCGCGGAGTTTCTCCATCGCGGAGTTTCTCCATCCCGAAGTTTCTCAAACGCATTTTCTCTAGTGCGGAGTTTCTCCAGCGCAGATTTTATGCAGCACGGAGTTTCTCCAACGCGGAGTTTATCCAACACGAAGTTTCTCCAGTGCGGAGTTTCTCCAACACAGAGTTTCTCCAACACGGAGTTTCTCAAGCGCGGAGTTTATCCAACACAGATTTTCTCCAACACGGAGTTTCTCCAGCGAGGAGTTTCTCCGGCGCGGAGTTTCTCCAGCGCGGAGTTTCTCCAGCGCGGACTTTTCTCCAACGCGGACTTTTCTCCAACGCGGACTTTCACCAACGCGGAGTTTCTCCATCGCGGAGTTTCTCCAATGAGAATTTTCTCCAACGCGAAGTTTCTCCAGCGCGAAGTTTCTCCAACACGGAGTTTCTCCAGCGCGGAGTGTCTACAGCGCGGAGTTTCTCCATCGCGGAGTTTCTCAAACGCGGAATTTCTCCAGTTCGGAGTTTCTCAAACGCGGAGTTTCTCCAGCGCGGAGTTTCTCCAGCGCGGAGTTTCTCCAACGCGGTCTTTCTCCAACGCGGACTTTCTCCAACGCAGAATTTCTCCAACGCGAAGTTTCTCCAGCGCGGAGTTTATCCAACGCGGAGTTTCTCCAACACGAAGTTTCTCCAGCGCGGAGTTTCTCCAACGCGGATTTTCTAAAACGCGGACGTTCTTCAACGCGGAGTACCTCCAACGCGGACTTTCCCCAACGCGGAATTTCTCCAAAGTGGAGTTTCTCCAAGGCGGAGTTTCTCCAGCGCGGAGTTTCTCCAACACGGTGCTTCTTCAGCGCGGAATTTCTCCAGCGCGGAGTTTCTTCAACGCGGGGTTTTCTCCAGCGCGAACTTTCTCCAGCGCGGAGTTTCTCCAGCGCGGAGTTTCTACATCGCGGAGTTTCTCCAGCCCGGAGTTTCTCCACCGCGGAGTTTCTCCATCCCGAAGTTTCTCAAACGCATTTTCTCTAGTGCGGAGTTTCTCCAGCGCAGATTTTATGCAGCACAGAGTTTCTCCAACGCGGAGTTTATCCAACACGAAGTTTCTCCAGTGCGGAGTTTCTCCAACACAGAGTTTCTCCAACACGGAGTTTCTCAAGCGCGGAGTTTATCCAACACAGATTTTCTCCAACACGGAGTTTCTCCAGCGAGGAGTTTCTCCAGCGCGGAGTTTCTCCAGCGCGTAGTTTCTCCAGCGCGGACTTTTCTCCAACGCGGACTTTTCTCCAACGCGGACTTTCACCAACGCGGAGTTTCTCCATCGCGGAGTTTCTCCAATGAGAATTTTCTCCAACGCAAAGTTTCTCCAGCGAGGAGTTTCGCCAACACGGAGTTTCTCCAACGCGGAGTTTCTCCAGCGCGGAGTGTCTACAGCGCGGAGTTTCTCCATCGCGGAGTTTCTCAAACGCGGAATTTCTCCAGTTCGGAGTTTCTCAAACGCGGAGTTTCTCCAGCGCGGAGTTTCTCCAGCGCGGAGTTTCTCCAACGCGGTCTTTCTCCAACGCGGACTTTCTCCAACGCAGAATTTCTCCAACGCGAAGTTTCTCCAGCGCGGAGTTTATCCAACGCGGAGTTTCTCCAACACGGAGTTTCTCCAGCGCGGAGTTTCTCCAGCGCGGAGTTTCTCCAGCGCGGAGTTTCTCCAGCGCGGAGTTTCTCCAGCGCAGATTTTGTGCAGCGCGGAGTTTCTCCAGCACGGAGTTTCTCCAGCGCGGAGTTTCTCCAACGCCGAGTTTCTCCAACGCGGCCTTTCTTCAACGCGGAGTTTCTCCAACGAGGACTTTCTCCAACGCGGACTTTTTCTAACGCAGTCTTTCTCCAACACGGACTTTCTCTAAGGCGGAGTTTCATCAACGCGGAGTTTCTCCAGCCCGGAGTTTCACCAGCGCGGAGTTTCTCCAACGCGGTCTTTCTCCAACGCGGACTTTGCTTCTCCAACGCGGACTTTCTCCAACGCGCAGTTTCTGCAACGCGAAGTTTATCCAGCGCAGAGTTTCTCCAACACGGAGTTTCTCCAGCACGGAGTATCTCCAGCGCGGAGTTTCTCCATCGCGGAGTTTCTCCATCCCGAAGTTTCTCAAACGCATTTTCTCTAGTGCGGAGTTTCTCCAGCGCAGATTTTATGCAGCACGGAGTTTCTCCAACGCGGAGTTTATCCAACACGAAGTTTCTCCAGTGCGGAGTTTCTCCAACACAGAGTTTCTCCAACACAGAGTTTCTCAAGCGCGGAGTTTATCCAACACAGATTTTCTCCAACACGGAGTTTCTCCAGCGAGGAGTTTCTCCGGCGCGGAGTTTCTCCAGCGCGGAGTTTCTCCAGCGCGGACTTTTCTCCAACGCGGAGTTTCTCCAGCGCGGAGTGTCTACAGCGCGGAGTGTCTACAGCGCGGAGTTTCTCCATCGCGGAGTTTCTCAAACGCGGAATTTCTCCAGTTCGGAGTTTCTCAAACGCGGAGTTTCTCCAGCGCGGAGTTTCTCCAGCGCGGAGTTTCTCCAACGCGGACTTTTTCTAACGCAGTCTTTCTCCAACACGGACATTCTCTAAGGCGGAGTTTCATCAGCGCGGAGTTTCTCCAGCCCGGAGTTTCACCAGCGCGGAGTTTCTCCAGCGCGGAGTTTCTCCAACGCGGTCTTTCTCCAACGCGGACTTTGCTTCTCCAACGCGGACTTTCTCCAACGCGCAGTTTCTGCAACGCGAAGTTTCTCCAGCGCAGAGTTTCTCCAACACGGAGTTTCTCCAGCACGGAGTATCTCCAGCGCGGAGTTTCTCCATCGCGGAGTTTATCCAGCGCGGAGTATCTCCAGCGCGGAGTTTCTCCAGCGCAGATTTTATGCTGCACAGAGTTTCTCCAGCGCGGAGTTTCTCCAACTTGGAGTCGCTCCAGCGCGGGGTTCTTCAGCGTGGAGTTTCTCCAGCGCGGACTTTTCTCCAACGCGGACTTTTCTCCAACGCGGACTTTTCTCCAACGCGGACTTCTCTCCAACGCGGACTTTCACCAACGCGGAGTTTCTCCATCGCGGAGTTTGTCCATCGCGGAGTTTCTCCATCGCTGAGTTTCTTCTCCGCGGAGTTTTTCCAGCGCGGAGTTTCTCCAGCGCGGAGTTTTTCAAGCGCGGAGTTTCTCCAGCGCGGAGTTTCTCAAGCGCGGAGTTTCTCCAGCACAGAGTTTCTCCGGCGCGAACTTTCTCCAGCGCGGATTTTCTCCAGCACGGAGTATCTCCAGCGCGGAGTTTCTCTAGCGCAGATTTTATGCAGCACGGAGTTTCCCCAACGCGGAGTTTCTCAAACGCAGTTTCTCCATCGCGGAGTTCCTCCAGGCCGGAGTTTCTCCAGCGCAGAGTTTCTCCATCGCGGAGTTTCTCAAACGCGGAGTTTCTCTAGTGCGGAGTTTCTCAAACACGGAGTTTCTCCAGTGCGGAGTTTCTCCAGCGCGGAGTTTCTCCATCGCGGAGTTTCTCCATAGCGGAGTTTCTCCAGTTCGGATTTTCTCAAACACGGAGTTTCTCAAACACGGAGTTTCTCCAGCGCGGAGTTTCTCCAGCGCGGAGTTTCTCCAGCGCTGAGTTTCTCCAGCGCGGATTTTCTCCAACGTGGACTTTCTCCAACGCGGAGTGTCTCCAACGCGGAGTTTCTCCAATACGAAGTTTCTCCAACACGGAGTTACTCCAGCGCGTAGTTTCTCCAGCGCCGGAGTTTTCTCCAGCGCGGAGTTTCTCCAGCGCGGAGTTTCTCCAGCGCGGACTTTTCTCCCACGCGGACTTTTCTCCAACGCGGACTTTCACCAGCGCGGAGTTTATCCAACGCGGACTTTCTCCAACGCGGACTTCTCCAACGCGGACTTCTCCAACGCGGAGTTCTCCAACGCGGACTTTCTCCAACGCGGACTTTCTCCAACGCGGACTTTCTCCAACGCGGAGTTTCTCCAGCGCGGAGTTTTTCCAACGCGAATTTTCTCCAACGCGAAGTTTCTCCAGCGCGGAGTTTCTCCAACACGGAGTTTCTACAACACGGAGTTTCTCCAGCGCGTTTCTCCGCCGCCCCTCCGCCAACGAGAAGTCGTCAGCCGCCGCCCATCCGCCAACGGGAAGTCGTCAGCGTCGCCCGTCCGCCAACGGGAAGTCGTCAGCCGCCGCCCCTCCGCCAACGGGAAGTCGTCAGCCGCCGCCCCTCCGTCAACGGGAAGTCGTCAGCCGCCGCCCCTCCGTCAACGGGAAGTCGTCAGCCGCCGCCCCTCCGTCAACGGCAAGTCGTCAGCTGCCGCCCATCCGCCAACGGCAAGTCACCAGCTGCCGCCCATCCGCCAACGGCAAGTCACCAGCTGCCGCCCATCCGCCAACGGCAAGTCGTCAGCCGCCGCCCCTCCGCCAACGAGAGGTCGTCAGCCGCCGCCCCTCCGCCAACGGGAAGTCGTCAGCCGCCGCCCCTCCGCCAACGGGAAGTCGTCAGCCGCCGCCCCTCCGCCAACGGGAAGTCGTCAGCCGCCGCCCCTCCGCCAACGGGAAGTCGTCAGCCGCCGCGCCTCCGCCAACGGGAAGTCGTCAGCCGCCGCGCCTCCGCCAACGGGAAGTCGTCAGCCGCCGCGCCTCCGCCAACACGAAGCCGTCAGCCGCCGCCCCTCCGCCAACACGAAGCCGTCAGCCGCCGCGCCTCCGCCAAAGGAAAGCCGTCAGCCGCCGCTCCTCCGCCAAAGGAAAGTCGACAGCCGCCGCTCCTCCGCCAAAGGAAAGTCGACAGCCGCCGCTCCTCCGCCAAAGGAAAGTCGACAGCCGCCGCTCCTCCGCCAAAGGAAAGTCGACAGCCGCCGCCCCTCCGTCAACGAGAAGTCGTCAGCCACCGCCCCTCCGTCAACGGGAAGTCGTCAGTCGCCGCCCCTTCGCCAACGGGAGGTCGTGAGCCGCCGCCCCTCCACCAACGGGAGGTCGTCAGCCGCTGCCCCTCCGCCAACGGGAGGCCGTTGGAAGTCGTCAGCCGCCGCACCTCCGACAACGGGAAGTCGTCAGCCGCCGCACCTCCGACAACGGGAAGTCGTCAGCGCCGCCCGTCCGACAACGGGAAGTCGTCAGCCGCCGCCCGTCCGCCAACGGGAAGTCGTCAGCCGCCGCCCCTCCGCCAACGGGAAGTCGTCAGCCGCCGCCCCTCCGCCAACGGGAAGTCGTCAGCCGCCGCCCCTCCGCCAACGGGAAGTCGTCAGCCGCCGCCCCTCCGCCAACGGGAAGTCGTCAGCCGCCGCCCCTCCGCCAACGAGAAGTCGACAGCCGCCGCCCCTCCGCCAACGAGAAGTCGACAGCCGCCGCCCCTCCGCCAACGAGAAGTCGACAGCCGCCGCCCCTCCGCCAACGAGAAGTCGACAGCCGCCGCCCCTCCGCCAACGAGAAGTCGACAGCCGCCGCCCCTCCGCCAACGAGAAGTCGACAGCCGCCGCCCCTCCGCCAACGGGAAGTCGTCAGCCGCCGCCCATCCGCCAACGGGAAGTCGTCAGCCGCCGCCCATCCGCCAACGGGAAGTCGTCAGCCGCCGCCCATCCGCCAACGGGAAGTCGTCAGCCGTCGCACCTCAGCCAACGGGAAGTCGTCAGCCGTCGCACCTCAGCCAACGGGAAGTCGTCAGCCGTCGCACCTCAGCCAACGGGAAGTCGTCAGCCACCGCCCCTCCGCCAACGGGAAGTCGTGAGCCGCCGCCCCTCCGCCAACGGGAAGTCGTGAGCCGCCGCCCATCCGCCAACGGGAAGTCGTCAGCCGCCGCCCATCCGCCAACGGGAAGTCGTCAGCCGCCGCGCCTCCGCCAACGGGAAGTCGTCAGCCGCCGCGCCTCCGCCAACGGGAAGTCGTGAGCCGCCGCGCCTCCGCCAACGGGAAGTCGTGAGCCGCCGCGCCTCCGCCAACGGGAAGTCGTCAGCCGCCGCCCCTCCGCCAACGGGAAGCCGTCAGCCGCCGCCCCTCCGCCAACGGGAAGCCGTCAGCCGCCGCCCCTCCGCCAACGGGAAGCCGTCAGCCGCCGCCCCTCCGCCAACGGGAAGCCGTCAGCCGCCGCCCCTCCGCCAACGGGAAGCCGTCAGCCGCCGCCCCTCCGCCAACGGGAAGCCGTCAGCCACCGCCCCTCCGCCAACGGGAAGCCGTCAGCCGCCGCCCCTCCGCCAACGGGAAGCCGTCAGCCGCCGCCCCTCCGCCAAGGGGAAGCCGTCAGCCGCCGCCCCTACGCCAACGGGAAGCCGTCAGCCGCCGCCCCTCCGCCAACGGGAAGCCGTCAGCCGCCGCCCCTCCGCCAACGGGAAGCCGTCAGCCGCCGCCCCTCCGCCAAAGGGAAGTCGACAGCCGCCGCCCCTCCTTCAACGGGAAGTCGTCAGCCGCCGCCCCTCCGCCAACGAGAAGTCGTCAGCCGCCGCCCATCCGCCAACGGGAAGTCGCCAGCCGCCGCACCTCCGCCAACAAGAAGTCGTCAGCCGCCGCCCCTCCGCCAACGGAAAGTCGTCAGCCGCCGCCCCTCCGCCAACGGAAAGTCGTCAGCCGCCGCCCCTCCGCCAACGGAAAGTCGTCAGCCGCCGCCCCTCCGCCAACGGGAAGTCGTCAGCCGCCGCCCCTCCGCCAACGGGAAGTCGTCAGCCGCCGCACCTCCGCCAACGGGAAGTCGTCAGCCGCCGCACCTCCCCCAACGGGTAGTCGTCAGTCGCCGCCCGTCCGCCAACGGGAAGTCGTGAGCCGCCGCCCGTCCGCCAACGGGAAGTCGTGAGCCGCCGCCCCTCCGCCAACACGAAGCCGTCAGCCGCCGCCCCTCCGCCAACGGAAAGCCGTCAGCCGCCGCCCCTCCGCCAACGGGAAGCCGTCAGCCGCCGCCCCTCCGCCAACGGGAAGCCGTCAGCCGCCGCCCCTCCGCCAACGGGAAGCCGTCAGCCGCCGCCCCTCCGCCAACGGGAAGCCGTCAGCCGCCGCCCCTCCGCCAACGGGAAGCCGTCAGCCGCCGCCCCTCCGCCAAAGGGAAGTCGACAGCCGCCGCCCCTCCTTCAACGGGAAGTCGTCAGCCGCCGCCCCTCCGCCAACGAGAAGTCGTCAGCCGCCGCCCCTCCGCCAACGAGAAGTCGTCAGCCGCCGCCCATCCGCCAACGGGAAGTCGCCAGCCGCCGCACCTCCGCCAACAAGAAGTCGTCAGCCGCCGCCCCTCCGCCAACGGAAAGTCGTCAGCCGCCGCCCCTCCGCCAACGGAAAGTCGTCAGCCGCCGCCCCTCCGCCAACGGAAAGTCGTCAGCCGCCGCCCCTCCGTCAACGGGAAGTCGACAGCCGCCGCCCCTCCGTCAACGGGAAGTCGACAGCCGCCGCCCCTCCGTCAACGGGAAGTCGTCAGCCGCCGCCCCTCCGCCAACGGGAGGTCGTCAGCCGCCGCCCCTCCGCCAATGGAAGGTCGTCAGCCGCCGCCCCTCCGCCAATGGAAGGTCGTCAGCCGCTGCCCCTCCGCCAACGGGAAGTCGTCAGCCGCCGCCCCTCTGCCAACGGGAAGTCGTCAGCCGCCGCCCCTCTGCCAACGGGAAGTCGTCAGCCGCCGCCCCTCTGCCAACGGGAAGTCGTCAGCCGCCGCCCCTCCGCCAACGAGAAGTCGTCAGCCGCCGCCCCTCCGCCAACGAGAAGTCGTCAGCCGCCGCCCCTCCGCCAACGAGAAGTCGTCAGCCGCCGCCCCTCCGCCAACGAGGGGTCGTCAGCCGCCGCACCTCCCCCAACGGGTAGTCGTCAGTCGCCGCCCCTCCGCCAACGGGAAGTAGTCTGCCGCCGCCAACGGGAAGTAGTCTGCCGCCGCCCCTCCGCCAACGGGAACTCGTCAGCCGCCGCCCCTCCGCCAACGAGAAGTCGTCAGCCGCCGCCCCTCCGCCAACGAGAAGTCGTCAGCCGCCGCCCCTCCACCAACGGGAATTCGTCAGCCGCCGCCCCTCCACCAACGGGAATTCGTCAGCCGCCGCACCTCCGCCAACAAGAAGTCGTCAGCCGCTGCCCCTCCGCCAACAAGAAGTCGTCAGCCGCCGCCCCTCCGCCAACAAGAAGTCGTCAGCCGCCGCCCCTCCGCCAACGGAAAGTCGTCAGCCGCCGCCCCTCCGCCAATGGAAGGTCGTCAGCCGCCGCCCCTCCGCCAATGGAAGGTCGTCAGCCGCCGCCCCTCCGCCAATGGAAGGTCGTCAGCCGCTGCCCCTCCGCCAACGGGAAGTCGTCAGCCGCCGCCCCTCTGCCAACGGGAAGTAGTCAGCCGCCGCCCCTCTGCCAACGGGAAGTCGTCAGCCGCCGCCCCTCTGCCAACGGGAAGTCGTCAGCCGCCGCCCCTCCGCCAACGAGAAGTCGTCAGCCGCCGCCCCTCCGCCAACGAGAAGTCGTCAGCCGCCGCCCCTCCGCCAACGAGAAGTCGTCAGCCGCCGCCCCTCCGCCAACGAGGGGTCGTCAGCCGCCGCACCTCCCCCAACGGGTAGTCGTCAGTCGCCGCCCCTCCGCCAACGGGAAGTAGTCTGCCGCCGCCAACGGTAAGTAGTCTGCCGCCGCCCCTCCGCCAACGGGAACTCGTCAGCCGCCGCCCCTCCGCCAACGAGAAGTCGTCAGCCGCCGCCCCTCCGCCAACGAGAAGTCGTCAGCCGCCGCCCCTCCACCAACGGGAATTCGTCAGCCGCCGCCCCTCCACCAACGGGAATCGTCAGCCGCCGCACCTCCGCCAACAAGAAGTCGTCAGCCGCCGCCCCTCCGCCAACAAGAAGTCGTCAGCCGCCGCCCCTCCGCCAACGAGAAAGTCGTCAGCCGCCGCCCCTCCGCCAACGGAAAGTCGTCAGCCGCCGCCCCTCCGTCAACGGGAAGTCGACAGCCGCCGCCCCTCCGTCAACGGGAAGTCGACAGCCGCCGCCCCTCCGCCAACGGGAGGTCGTCAGCCGCCGCCCCTCCGCCAATGGAAGGTCGTCAGCCGCCGCCCCTCCGCCAATGGAAGGTCGTCAGCCGCTGCCCCTCCGCCAACGGGAAGTCGTCAGCCGCCGCCCCTCTGCCAACGGGAAGTCGTCAGCCGCCGCCCCTCCGCCAACGGGAAGTCGTCAGCCGCCGCCCCTCCGCCAACGGGAAGTCGTCAGCCGCCGCACCTCCGCCAACGGGAAGTCGTCAGCCGCCGCACCTACCCCAACGGGTAGTCGTCAGTCGCCGCCCGTCCGCCAACGGGAAGTCGTGAGCCGCCGCCCGTCCGCCAACGGGAAGTCGTGAGCCGCCGCCCCTCCGCCAACACGAAGCCGTCAGCCGCCGCCCCTCCGCCAACGGAAAGCCGTCAGCCGCCGCCCCTCCGCCAAAGGAAAGTCGATAGCCGCCGCTCCTCCACCAAAGGAAAGTCGATAGCCGCCGCTCCTCCGTCAACAGGAAGTCGATAGCCGCCGCCCCTCCGTCAACGGGAAGTCGTCAGCCGCCGCCCCTCCGCCAACGGGAGGTCGTCAGCCGCCGCCCCTCCGCCAACGGGAAGTCGTCAGCCGCCGCCCCTCCGCCAACGGGAAGTCGTCAGCCGCCGCACCTCCCCCAACGGGAAGTCGTCAGCGCCGCCCCTCCGCCAACGGGAAGTCGTGAGCCGCCGCGCCTCCGCCAACACGAAGCCGTTAGCCGCCGCCCCTCCGCCAACGGAAAGCCGTTAGCCGCCGCTCCTTCACCAAAGGAAAGTCGACAGCCGCCGCCCCTCCGTCAACGGGAAGTCGTCAGCCGCCGGCCCTCTGCCAACGGGAAGTCGTCAGCTCCCGCCCCTCCGCCAACGGGAAGTCGTCAGCCGCCGCCCCTCCGCCAACGGGAACTCGTCAGCCGCCGCCCCTCCGCCAACGGGAACTCGTCAGCCGCCGCCCCTCCGCCAACACGAAGCCGTCAGCCGCCGCGCCTCCGCCAACACGAAGCCGTCAGCCGCCGCGCCTCCGCCAACACGAAGCCGTCAGCCGCCGCGCCTCCGCCAACACGAAGCCGTCAGCCGCCGCGCCTCCGCCAACACGAAGCCGTCAGCCGCCGCGCCTCCGCCAACACGAAGCCGTCAGCCCCCGCGCCTCCGCCAACACGAAGCCGTCAGCCGCCGCGCCTCCGCCAACACGAAGCCGTCAGCCGCCGCGCCTCCGCCAACACGAAGCCGTCAGCCGCCGCCAACACGAAGCCGTCAGCCGCCGCCCCTCCGCCAACGAGAAGTCGACAGCCGCCGCTCCTCCGCCAAAGGAAAGTCGACAGCGGCCGCCCCTCCGTCAACGAGAAGTCGACAGCGGCCGCCCCTCCGTCAACGAGAAGTCGTCAGCCGCCGCCCCTCCGTCAACGGGAAGTCGTCAGCCGCCGCCCCTCCGCCAACGGGAGGTCGTGAGCCGCCGCCCCTCCGCCAACGGGAGGTCGTGAGCCGCCGCCCCTCCGCCAACGGGAGGTCGTGAGCCGCCGCCCCTCCGCCAACGGGAGGTCGTCAGCCGCCGCCCCTCCGCCAACGGGAGGTCGTCAGCCGCCGCCCCTCCGCCAACGGAAAGCCGTCAGCCGCCGCCCCTCCGCCAACGGAAAGCCGACAGCCGCCGCTCCTTCACCAACGGGAGGTCGTCAGCCGCCGACCCTCCGCCAACGGGAGGTCGTCAGCCGCCGCCCCTCCGCCAACGGGAAGTCGTCAGCCGCCGCCCCTCCACCAACGGGAAGTCGTCAGCCGCCGCCCCTCCGCCAACGGGAAGTCGTCAGCCGCCGCCCCTCCGCCAACGGGAAGTCGTCAGCCGCCGCCCCTCTGCCAACGGGAAGTCGTCAGCCGCCGCCCCTCCGCCAACGAGAAGTCGTCAGCCGCCGCCCCTCCGCCAACGAGAAGTCGTCAGCCGCCGCCCCTCCGCCAACGAGAAGTCGTCAGCCGCCGCCCCTCCGCCAACGAGAAGTCGTCAGCCGCCGCCCCTCCGACAACGGGAAGTCGTCAGCCGCCGCCCGTCCGACAACGGGAAGTCGTCAGCCGCCGCCCCTCCGCCAACGGGAAGTCGTCAGCCGCCGCCCCTCCGCCAACGGGAAGTCGTCAGCCGCCGCCCCTCCGCCAACGGGAAGTCGTCAGCCGCCGCCCCTCCGCCAAAGGGAAGTCGTCAGCCGCCGCCCTTCCGCCAACGGGAAGTCGTCAGCCACCGCCCCTCCGCCAACGGGAAGTCGTCAGCCGCCGCCCCTCCGCCAACGGAAAGTCGTGAGCCGCCGCCCCTCCGCCAACGGGAAGTCGTGAGCCGCCGCCCCTCCGCCAACGGGAAGTCGTGAGCCGCCGCCCCTCCGCCAACGGGAAGTCGTGAGCCGCCGCGCCTCCGCCAACGGGAAGCCGTCAGCCGTCGCCCCTCCGCCAACGGGAAGCCGTCAGCCGCCGCCCCTCCGCCAACGGGAAGCCATCAGCCGCCGCCCCTCCGCCAACGTGAAGTCGTCAGCCGCCGCCCCTCCGCCAACGTGAAGTCGTCAGCCGCCGCCCCTCCGCCAACGGAAGTCGTCAGCCGCCGCCCCTCCGCCAACGGGAAGTCGTCAGCCGCCGCCCCTCCGCCAACGGGAAGTCGTCAGCAGCCGCCCGTCCGCCAACGGGAAGTCGTCAGCAGCCGCCCGTCCGCCAACGGGAAGTCGCCAGCCGCCGCCCCTCCACCAACGGGAAGTCGTCAGCCGCCGCCCCTCCACCAACGGGAAGTCGTCAGCCGCCGCCCCTCCGCCAACGGGAAGTCGTCAGCCGCCGCCCCTCCGCCAACGGGAAGTCGTCAGCCGCCGCCCCTCCGCCAACGGGAAGTCGTCAGCCGCCGCCCCTCCGCCAACGGGAAGTCGTCAGCCGCCGCCCCTCCGCCAACGGGAAGTCGTCAGCGCCGCCCTCCACCAACGAGAAGTCGTCAGCCGCCGCCCCTCTGCCAACGAGAAGTCGTCAGCCGCCGCCCCTCCGCCAACGGGAGGTCGTCAGCCGCTGCCCCTCCGCCAACGGGAAATCGTCAGCCGCCGCCCCTCCGCCAACGGCAAGTCGTGAGCCGCCGCCCCTCCGCCAACGGGAAGTCGTCAGCTGCCGCGCCTCCGCCAACACGAAGCCGTCAGCCGCCGCCCCTCCGCCAACGGAAAGCCGTCAGCCGCCGCCCCTCCGCCAACGGAAAGTCGTCAGCCGACGCTCCTTCACAAAAGGAAAGTCGACAGCCGCCGCCCCTCCGTCAACGGGAAGTCGTCAGCCGCCGCCCCTCCGCCAATGGAAGGTCGTCAGCCGCCGCCCCTCCGCCAATGGAAGGTCGTCAGCCGCTGCCCCTCCGCCAACGGGAAGTCGTCAGCCGCCGCCCCTCCGCCAACGGGAAGTCGTCAGCCGCCGCCCCTCCGCCAACGGGAAGTCGTCAGCCGCCGCCCCTCCGCCAACGGGAAGTCGTCAGCCGCCGCCCCTCCGCCAACGAGAAGTCGTCAGCCGCCGCCCCTCCGCGAACGGGAAGTCGTCAGCCGCCGCCCCTCCGCCAACGGGAAGTCGTCAGCCGCCGCCCCTCCGCCAACGGGAAGTCGTCAGCCGCCGCACCTCCCCCAACGGGTAGTCGTCAGTCGCCGCCCGTCCGACAACGGGAAGTCGTCAGCCGCCGCCCCTCCGCCAACGGGAAGTCGTCAGCCGCCGCCCCTCCGCCAACGGGAAGTCGTCAGCCGCCGCCCCTCCGCCAACGGGAAGTCGTCAGCCGCCGCCCCTCCGCCAACGGGAAGTCGACAGCCGCCGCCCCTCCGCCAAAGGGAAGTCGACAGCCGCCGCCCCTCCTTCAACGGGCAGTCGTCAGCCGCCGCCCCTCCGCCAACGAGAAGTCGTCAGCCGCCGCCCGTCTGCCAACGAGAAGTCGTCAGCCGCCGCACCTCCCCCAACGGGTAGTCGTCAGTCGCCGCCCCTCCGCCAACGGGAAGTCGTCAGTCGCCGCCCCTCCGCCAACGGGAAGTCGTCAGCGCCGCCCCTCCGCCAACACGAAGCCGTCAGCCGCCGCCCCTCCGCCAACGGAAAGTCGTCAGCCGCCGCCCCTCCGCCAACGGAAAGTCGATAGCCGCCGCCCCTCCACCAAAGGAAAGTCGATAGCCGCCGCTCCTCCACCAAAGGAAAGTCGATAGCCGCCGCTCCTCCACCAAAGGAAAGTCGATAGCCGCCGCCCCTCCGTCAACGGGAAGTCGTCAGCCGCCGCCCCTCCGCCAACGGGAGGTCGTCAGCCGCCGCCCCTCCGCCAACGGGAGGTCGTCAGCCGCCGCCCCTCCGCCAACGGGAGGTCGTCAGCCGCCGCCCCTCCGCCAACGGGAAATCGTCAGCCGCTGCCCTCCGCCAACGGAAAGTCGTCAGCCGCTGCCCTCCGCCAACGGGAAGTCGTCAGCCGCCGCCCCTCCGCCAACGGGAAGTCGTCAGCCGCCGCAGCTCCCCCAACGGGAAGTCGTCAGCGCCGCCCCTCCGCCAACGGGAAGTCGTGAGCCGCCGCGCCTCCGCCAACACGAAGCCGTTAGCCGCCGCCCCTCCGCCAACGGAAAGCCGTTAGCCGCCGCCCCTCCGCCAACGGAAAGCCGTTAGCCGCCGCCCCTCCGCCAAAGGAAAGTCGTCAGCCGCCGCTCCTTCACCAAAGGAAAGTCGACAGCCGCCGCCCCTCCGTCAACGGGAAGTCGTCAGCCGCCGGCCCTCTGCCAACGGGAAGTCGTCAGCCGCCGGCCGTCCGCCAACGGGAAGTCGTCAGCCGCCGCCCCTCCGCCAACGGGAACTCGTCAGCCGCCGCCCCTCCGCCAACGGGAACTCGTCAGCCGCCGCCCCTCCGCCAACGGGAAGTCGTCAGCCGCCGCCCCTCCGCCAACGAGAAGTCGTCAGCCGCCGCCCCTCCGCCAACGAGAAGTCGTCAGCCGCCGCCCCTCCGCCAACGGGAATTCGTCATCCGCCGCACCTCCGCCAATGAGAAGTCGTCAGCCGCCGCACCTCCGCCAACAAGAAGTCGTCAGCCGCCGCCCCTCCGCCAAGGGGAAGTCGACAGCCGCCGCCCCTCCGTCAACGGGAAGTCGTCTGCCGCCGCCCCTCCGCCAACGAGAAGTCGTCTGCCGCCGCCCATCCGCCAACGGGAAGTCGCCAGCCGCCGCCCCTCCGCCAACGGGAAGTCGCCTGCCGCCGCCCCTTTGCCAACGGGAAGTCGTCAGCCGCCGCCCCTCCGCTAACGGGAAGTCGTCAGCCGCCGCCCCTCCACCAATGAGAAGTCGTCAGCCGCCGCCCCTCCGCCAATGGGAAGTCGTCAGCCGCCGCCCCGCCGCCAACAAGAAGTCGTCTGCCGCCGCCCCTCCGCCAACAAGAAGTCGTCTGCCGCCGCCCCTCCGCCAACGGGAAGTCGTCAGCCGCCGCCCCTCCGCTAACGGGAAGTCGTCAGCGTCGCCCCTCCGCCAACGGGAAGTCGCCAGCCGCCGCCCCTCCGCCAAAGGGAAGTCGTCTGCCGCCGCTCCTCCGCCAACGAGAAGTCGCCTGCCGCCGCCCATCCCTTACAAAAATGGACTTCGAGTTTCTTTTGAACATGTATAGAGAGCGTAATGATTCTAAAGGATCTCTATAGGGACTCGCTGTCTATTGAGCCAGCTCATTAAGCAGTCTATGTATTCTGTAATGAGACCTAACTATAAAGTTCAGCTGTGTTCACAGTCCATAAAGATTCTATTAAATTGGCTCAATAAGACTTTATAATGAGTCAACCTTATAGAACTTGTTTTGTGCCTTCACTATAAGAAGTCGCTCCTTTCGAAGTCAAAAGAGCCTCTATAGACATAGCTCAGTAAGACATCATAATGAGTCAGAAATTACAGAGCTTGTTTCGTGTATTCTCTATAAAAACTCGCTCCATTTGCAATCAAAACAGATTCTATCGAACTGGCCCAGTAAGACTTCCTAATGTGCCAGATTTTATAGAGCTTGTTTTGTGACCTCGCTATACGAACTCGCTCAGTTCGAAGTAAAAAGGGGCTCTATAGAAATAGCTCAGCAAGACTTCATACTTAGTCAAAATCTATACAGCTTATGTCGTGCATTTCCTATAAAAACTCGCTCTATTTGCAGTCAAAACAGATTCTATACAACTGGCCCCGTAAGACTTCATAATGTCCCAGATTTTATAGAGCTCGTTTTGTGACTTCGTTATACGAACTCGCTCACTTCGAAGTCAAAAGGGGCTCTATAAAAATAGCTCAGTAAGACTTCATGCCTAGTCAAAATCTATAGAGCTTATGTCGTGCATAATATGTTATAGGCCTTCATGCCTTCGCTATGTAGACTCACTTCTACGACTACGATACGCATGTTATAGACAGTGTAATAAATGCATTAATTACGAATCATAATCAGCCCTTTTGCGTATGAATTTTATTGACTCCCTTAACGCGCTCCATACATGTGTAATACTGATGCCATAGGCAGAGAATATCTTGAGCTGTCCAGTTGCTATGCCTCCAATAGCGCGTGTACGTACGTGTATGCGACAGCATGCGTTTCGAATTAACTTTCCGACAGGAACAGCAGGTGTCGAGGAGAGGTGTGACTCGTCCTCTGCTCTCTTCCTCCATGTTTTTGCACTTTCCCTTTGCACTTTCGTGACTGCGATGCTTGAAATCGGAATGCGACTCCCCCCATAAAAAAAATATTTGTGATTTATTCCTGCGCTTTATCGTTGGCCAGTCAAATGATCTTTGTGCTAGCGGATGCAGCTGGCATGTTAGCTGCTTCAATGCCCCCCCCCCCTTCATGGTACATCCAACAGACACGGAAGAATGTTGATCCCTCCGTGGGGACACTTCCCTCTTCTTACATTCATGATTTGCGGCCACTGACCCGGAAGCGTTCCACACGAGGGCTTAAAAAGCCAAGCTGTGCCTCGCCCATAGTCACACGATGAAGAAACGTGTTTTTTTTTTCAAAAAAAAACTTGATTGGTGTCAGTCATCTTTCTCCTAAATTCCTCTCTTTGTTCGTGCCTTTTTCCAGGGCACACATTCCTGGCGTGTTTGCGGCGGGTATGCCCTGCACGAACTGGTGTTCCTCTAAGAACGGCATTTTTTTCAACAGTTGACGCATCGGACTGCAGGGCAACAGTTCGATGCAGTGCTAGAATTTTTTACGCGGCCGTGGTCCCCGCACGCATCGACTTAAAATGAGAACACGCGGTGGTTTTCAAGCGTCCTTGAGTTTGAGTGCAGTGCTGACAATTAACTTCTGATTTGATCATTTGCTGTTGTAGTTGATTGACAGTGGGTTTGCATACATGCATGAAATTGCAGTCTTGTAGATATTTTAATGCAGGCAAAAATGAAATGCCGAGGATGCACATTCCATTCGTTTTAACTCGAGCTGCATGCGTGTATATATGTACAAATTGAACTCTCAATGTACACGTCACCGACAATCCGGGCGCAGCACGCTGGACACACAGTGAACGTACTGCGATTGACATCCACATTCCACAGCACAGCTTGAGTGAATGGACCTTTAAACAGTATCGAGCCTTAGGCCGCCAGTCGCAACTACAGATTTGCCCTTTGGAAAAGGAATGCGACGGGGTGTCGCTATTATGAACCCTTTCACAATACTCTTTGGATTTTAAGGATTTGTTAAAAACAGTGCTAGCTTCTTCTAGCCATGTGTGCGATCTGTCCAACCTGTGGACACGCCTGTCGCGCAGTACATCGCTTCGGCGGTGAGCCTCCCATGGGCTAAAGGAGGCTGCCGCGTGTTCTCGCTCGAGGTCGGTGTGTGCGTGGCCTACTTGCCTACGTGCGCTTAGGAGAGGCTAGCACTGCACATACTTATATTGTTCTGCAGTATGTCGCGTCTGGTTTAGAAAATGTCGTTCGCAGAAGAATACAGGCGCAGCGAACTCGGTCGCAATTTAAGATGGTATACGCTCTTCTAATTTGCGAACGAGGTAGTTATGCGCATCTGCAGGGCATCGCAGGAAAAATGCCCATTATTAACAACACAAAAAAGTTCAATTTCGTCAATTTCATGTATGCGTAGTCTCTGCATGCTCTTGTTGCACAAATACAGTGAGAATTGGGTAGGCGGTATGTAGGGTTTAACGTGCCAAAGCGGCACGTGAGCTGCGAAAAACGCCTTACGGGGGAATCGGATTAATTACGACCACCTGGTATTGTTTAACGTGCAGCCCCCTTCAAAAGTGTATACAGCCCAATGGGTTTGTTTCTAAGCTGTTTAGCGTGGCTGCCTAGCATATCGAGCACTCCATACCTTGGGAGGATTGAGGACGCAAAGCCATTCATTCCTCTTTAGAGTGATTGCGGTCGCTGAGGATGCATTACGAGGCACGCTGGAGGCTTCACAAGCAAACTCCTTGCGCTGTGTACTTTTGACAGGGGGTGTATGTATACACCGATGGCGTACAGGAGACCGCCGCCGTCATTTTGTGTTTTCCCTCCATCGAATCAAGAGCGGGCGCGCGCCTAGGCCAGGATTCGATACTGATCGAGTTCAATACACGAATGCACTAACCGCTGAATCACAGCGGGCATAACAACTAGAGCGTATAGCAACAAGAACTGAGACCGAAAAAAGACACCACAAACACTATAGCGTTTGTGGTCTGTTTCTAGGCCTGTTCTTGCTGTTAGGTGCTATAGTTATGCTCTGTATGCCATAAGCTTGCTCTAGCCCAGCTCTGCTTTAATTATGCCGCACTAACAGGTGCGAACAAAATCAATCGCGACTGCTAGTGGGTTGTCAAAAATCGTTGCTTTCTAATCAGTTATCTTTCAGGAATAAACTGATTACAGTAGTAATTTCTCATTGATGAACACCACAAATTAAAACGAAAACAAGCCCTTATCCTTTCCTTAGTTCCGGGGTCAGTTCCTTCGTATGCACGTTTTGCTGTGGTGGCTTTAAGTGTTGGACCGCGTCAGACATTGTTAGCAAGCACACACGTTTCAGAATTCACGCGGGTTGCTTGATCGCTCTAATCATGAGGCGTACAAACGTCCCGTTTCCAAAGTGCGCCAACGTATCGCTGAATGTCCAAAAACCTCCCGGTGCCAGAAAGTTCGTCTTCAGCAACAAGGAATTCCATACGCACATGTACTTAAGGGCGGACGTGGTTGCCGCGGAGCACCTATTTCAATCTTTTCGCAGCTATTTTTTTTTCGACTCTCTTCTGCCTCCACGCTGCAGTAATCGGGCCCCAGTTTGAGATAGCCATTTTCTCGGACAAAGGTGAAAATGTAGTCGTTTTAATGGTTTACTCTAAAATTAAGCAACCTCATGCATGAGATTGCCAGCTGGAGGATTCACAGCATGTTTCGTATAAGACTATGACATATTTGCCCTTTGGACCCTCCAACTGGCACGACTATATGAAGCCTTTGCGGTATATACTGCGCCAATAGATTGTTGCGCCGTGCACTATATGAATAAATATTTAATTAACGGCACATTTTGTGACCTGTCTGTCATACTTTAAAAACTTTTCACATATGGCGTAAAAAGGTTTACATCTTAGCGTGATCAAACAGACCGATCGACGCGCAGGTGTTCCATAGTATTAAAATCATGTCCGGAACCTTGGTTCCGGACTTGCTTTTATAATACCGTGGAACACAATGATGGCGTGATCAGTGACCACATTTTCACCTCCGCTTGCGTAACATTTCACTAAAGGCTAAGGGGAAAAAATACGCTGGCTGCTTGCATGGGGAACCAATATATCACGTACGTCACATTCACGTAGTTTTTATTGCGAAAGCACTATTAATTCCGATGGGTAAACTCCGAGCAAGATCTAGCGGTGTTTGTGGGTTTGTGCCAACCAAAATGAGTAAATAAAAATAGATCAAAGAAATATTGACTGGGATGCTTAAGAGCTGAACATTTCCGCTTTGAGGCTGTCAACAGGCGCAGACTGAGCAGCATGATTTTTCTTGGACCCCGAATATGGCATGAGATTCCCAATGCTTATTCTAAGACAAGATTTTTGGTGATACTTGCGCCGTTGCTGCACATATATTCTTATGCGCTGTTTGCACACTTGGACCCTGTAGGTAACGTACCGGAAGCGGAAGAACCATAAAAAAAATTACTGACGATTTAGCAATGGTTAGGCGAAATGAAATATAGGCGCGCTTAGTGTACGTTGTGCTTATTTGGGGCCTTGTTTTAGCGCACTAAAACTGGAGGGGACACTCATACTCCGCATAAGGGCATAAAACGATAGACTTAACAGGTTTTCATGCAAAACATACCGGATGCGGGGACTGCATACTGTAACTTACGGTATTTGCTTTCCCGCGCACTATGAGTACCGATTGCCTCGATAAGAGCATTCAGAGTACGCAAGGTACGCACTCGTGATTTTTAAAGAACGAGGAAAGACTCGCAGTACTTCTCTTTTTGTTGTGCACCTCACGGGAAGATATTTCGGCACCTCAACCGAGAATTGCTTAATTTCGGCAGCATTTTCCTTGCTACAAATAAACTTAGTATACTGTAGTCAGCAACATGACTGGTGCTTGTAAAGCCTGTGTAAAAAATTGAACATCTAAAGGTAGCGGTCATGGCAAAAATTGATAATCGAAACCGAAAGTGAGCAGAAAGAGCAAAAAATATTGTAAAAAGCAAATAAACGTCAAACGTTAGTTACTTTTAAAAACTCAGTTTTTTTGTTTGAATAGTAAAGAATAATTTATGAAATATAGGTCAACTTAAAATA
>JARKHS020036582.1:77500-81282 GCA_030143305.2 Amblyomma americanum | reverse complement strand
GCCTGCCGTTGTTGACCGGCGACATGCACGACAGAAGGTAGCGAGGTGCAAAACTGTACACGCCACGCCATGACAAAAGCCATCGTTGGTATTTAGGGCACCAACATGAGCCCTCTGCGGGTCATCGTGAGGTGGCAGAAACTTCGGAGTGGAGGGGGCACGGGAATAGAAGTAGCGATTTTCTGCCATCAGAGTGGAGGTTTCGTCGGCAAAGAAGACCATCCCCGATGGAGAAATGGGAAGCTTGGCAGCGGAGTGCCCGAAGATACTGCACCGTGGAGGGGGTGCTGAGAATATCAAGGAGAGAAGAAATTCAAGGATCCCGGCGCTGCTCGGAAGGCATAATCGAGAGGCTGAGTGCTGTCAATGAAGCGTCTATGGGAGGAGCACCTTGAGGGTAGAGAGTGATGGGTGGTTGGAGGATGGCGCTTCTGAAGAATGAAGGTGGGCGGGGGTGAGGAGGCTGCCTCGGCTAGCTCTACCAACGACCCCTCGTTTCCTTTGTTCCCTTGTTTCTTACTCTGTGAGGTTAAAAGCAAAAGGACAAAATTAAGTTCACTGTTTTCCAGTCCCCAATATATTTAAATTATGATTCTGTTTAATTTAGACTATGCACCTAGACAAAAATATGTCACATTCACAAATCACATAACGAGTCCTAGTACTCGGTGAACGGACGGACGGACGGACGGACGGACAGAAGGATGGATGGATGGATGGATGGATGGATGGATGGATGGATGGATGGATGGATGGATGGATGGATGGATGGATGGATGGATGGATGGATGGATGGATGGATGGATGGGTAGGTGGGTGGGAGGGTGGGTGGGTGGGCGATGGATAGTTGGATGGATGGATGGATGGATGGATGGATGGATGGATGGATGGATGGATGGATGGATGGATGGATGGATGGATGGATGGATGGATGGATGGATGGATAGGTAGGTGGTGGATGGATGGATGGATGGATGGATGGATGGATGGATGGATGGATGGATGGATGGATGGATGGATGGATGGATGGATGGATGGATGGACGGACGGACGGACGGACGGACGGACGGTTGGATGGATGGATGGATAGCTGGGAGGGTGGGTGGATGGGTGGATGGGTGGATGGATGGATAGGTGGGTGGGTGGGTGGGTGGATGGGTGGATGGGTGGATGGATGGATGGATGGATGGATGGATGGATGGCGGACGGACGGACGGACGGACGGACGGACGGACGGACGGACGGACGGACGGATGGACGGACGGACGGATGGATGGATGGATGGATAGATCCGTCCGTCCGTCCGCCCGGCCGTCCTTCCATTCATCCATTCATCCATCCGTCCGTCCATCCGTCCGTCCGTCCATCCGTCCTCCATCCATCCATCCATCCATCCATCCATCAATCAATCAATCAATCAATCAATCAATCAATCAATCCGGTCGATTCACAGCCGCTATTGCAAGCATATCTGTAAACTGCTTCATAAAGTTGATGTGAAAAACTAATGAGAAAAAGCCAAACCGCATTTTAATTTCAGCTGCATTACAGGCATTTAAAGGTCGTAAACTGCGAAGGATTTCGTATGTAATGTGATGAATACACAAAACAGACAATGAAAAGGCAGCGCTCAAGACATTTTGGCGAAAGCAGGTCGTTATTCCGACGCACAAAATGAAAAGTAATGTTGGCATTTGGCTTTCGTATTTTATGCACTGTATTTCTCTCAATCAGGATATCTTCATACTTTTTGATGAGGTAAGGAATAAATTTTAGAAAGGTTTTAAAGACAGCTGTACAAGACGAATAATCGGAGAAGAAAAAACCGTATGCTCAGACTGTGAACGTCAATAATTTATATCGTTTTCATTCAAGGGCCTTGAGCACAGGTGCCACTGACGTCGTAAGGAGCTTTACTGCGCTACGCACGGACAGTGAAAAGCAAATTATTTCCTATTGATTTGCACTCTACAAGCAATCAGATATAAAGAAAGCGATTATGCGGAGAGATTGAATTCAATGATGAAGCCTGAATTTTAATGGCCGCGCAAGCTAAGCGTAGAATTTTCGGAGTGAAATGTCTGTACGACAGATGACGATTTGAACTTCGCAGACGCTGGTGCATGCCTCGAAGCGAAATCTTTTTTCTTCCTGCAGAGAATGTAAAGCGACAACGAGGTACAGCCGCAATATTCGGTCAGCCATTGGAGAGAGAGACTGCATGTCCTTTAAAGAAGGCGAAGCAGCTCTTGCCGGAAGGAATTATTTCTTTTGTTAAGATCACATTCAAGCAGCAAAGAGCGTCTACACGGCTTCTGGGAGGTTTTTGCTCAGAGGATGTCGAATACAATCATAGGTTGCAAAATTTTAGTTCCGCACTGTCGACTCTCGTGTAAGCGAGAAGTTCCACAATCAGTGTGGTTTCTATGAATTGGTGAAAAGGAGTAACCGGAGCCGCTATGCGACATCGACCTCTCCTTTCTTGTTAATGTAAATAAACAAAAAAATCACAATGCGGGGTTTTATTTTTACTTTATTTTTATCTTCTGCGCTGAGTTTTTCAAAGTAGTATAAAATAGGTTTAGAAATAGCATTGATTAAAAACTTAGGCAGACACGGTTATTTCAGTATATTTGCGTAAACCAAATTTGTGGGGCCTAATATCGCGGTGTGCATTAACTTTTCAGATTACGCTTGAAATGATAATTTTTATCAAGGCTCTCGCACTGCGCCTTGTAAATGTGCTAAATATTGCTTGTTTTTAGTTCTTACAGAGCCGAAAAAGCCCAAGACAGTGCACTCATGGGGCCCATATTTCCAACACATTAGAAGGCCAGCTTGTAATTCGTGGCTAGTAACTTGGAAAAGACTCTTTAAGCCCATCTTTTCGATATACTCGGCTCCACACAAGAAATGTGGGCGGGAATTTTACGAGGATGTGCAGCTGTTTTGTGTTTAATGGCACATCAGCAACTCAGATAACCGTGAACCAAAGCTCTTAACAAGATGCATTAACTTTACGTGGCCAGCATAGTGCGAATCATTTGCTTTTTGGGTGATCGATAAGCAGATAAGCTTTTAAGAATTATAGTTTTCGCTCATGAGCGCCTCCTTGGGAGTCATGCCTGAACCTAATATAACGATACTATAACCATTGTTTTTCTTTCGGCTTTAACACATGGGTAATAAGTCGGAATCAATCAAAATAATTTTTTTTGCCTAAGCTTGAAAATGATTTCTTTTTCTTTTGGGGTGCCACAGCAATCGTATCAGGCTTCAACTTCTCTTCAGAACAGAGAGTTTACTACAAAAAAAGAGATAATGGTGGCTGAAGCCTCTTTGTACTATTAAGCAAGATAATTCATTTAGCTTAAATACCGACTACTTGTCCTCTACTTCGGCATATCGCAGACAATAAAACGTAATTAAAGTAAAATACATAAGCACCACGTTTTATGTTCTTTTCGAACCTGACGGAAAGCACTTAAAATTTACAGGCGACTAGTGGCTGCTTAAAACTCCAAA
The DNA here is from genome assembly GCA_030143305.2 of Amblyomma americanum. Taxonomy (NCBI): domain Eukaryota; kingdom Metazoa; phylum Arthropoda; class Arachnida; order Ixodida; family Ixodidae; genus Amblyomma; species Amblyomma americanum. Next base: position 77,757 of record JARKHS020036582.1, on the reverse strand, counting down.
CTTTTTCTGTTCTTCCACGCAGCACGGATCCCTGGTTAATTCTTTGATACGGAATAATTACAAACCAGTCATACTGCAGCAACTGTCGTCTGCGTTCGACCAGATCAGAACGTTTACTTTATTAGTTGGGGCTAGAAACACATATTTTGTAAAATATTTTATTATCATGTACGCCTGTATTGCAATGTTGTGACTTCTTACTTTTATTTATTTTTATTGCTTTATGAAAGTTTAACGTCCCAAAGCGACTTAGGCTA
>JARKHS020036582.1:55000-72500 GCA_030143305.2 Amblyomma americanum | reverse complement strand
TATTAGCAACGGCAGCGTAAATTACTCCCAGTGCTGCTTCGGAGCACCCCGTGCCAGGCCCTTCGAGAAGCTTGGGATAATTAGAAGCCGAGGCCATTGCGCACAGTAAGGGGTTAAAGAAGTAAAGACTCATGTTGATGGCGTGTAAATTTTCTCCTTTTCAAACACACCGCTCTAAGGAATCAACTCCAGGCGACCTTGACGTTGGTGAGTCACTATTGTTTTCGGCAAAACATCTGATTCGTGTAACTGCGTACAAAGATCTGTGCTATGTATCAATTTTTTATTTCTTATCTTGTTTCGAAATTGCGCAGAATTATCTTCTTCGAGGTGATGTGCAGTAAGCCGCCGTAAGTTTTTAGAACGTAAACAAGTAAATCGTGAGTTGCTTCCGCGCTGTGTGGTATGGCAGTGCCCAATATTTGCATAAAATATGAGAAAGAACCCAGTGCCAAATCGTTCTCAGCTGATAAATACAGCTTGCAAGCACAAGTACTTTTCACCATTTGTAGATTCGTTTAAAAACTAGAATCACACATTTAAAACAGTCACTGATGCAGGCTCCACTGATAGCTTTATGCTGGTGACGAAACTGCCGCTGGAGTTTCATGCTGGTGCGGAAAAAGCCACTTCCGTATGTACCCGCTACTACTCAGGGTCAGCAAGAGGCCGTCCTGCCACTTAACTGTAAAGCATATGTAGGAACGGAGAGGCAGCTGTGCTAGGATTGTCGCAATGAAAGAGCAAGTTAGAATAGAAAGGTAGCGAAAGCTCTATCACAGCAAAGCAGTGCACTGTACTCAAAGCGTTTTCTCAAAAAAATTCTAATTTAGACACAATCTTCAGAGCGTATATGCATGTTCAGAAAGCAACAGAAAACTTAGTGATTTATGACTTTTTGCCAGCAGCATGTGTATGTGTAAATGAGGCTCATATTTGTGACAGCAGGGTTCGAGTTCACATGGCGCTGTACCGTGGTCACTGAAGTTTTTGTTGAAATCGCTGAAAGGTTCGCGACGAGGAGAAATGTATCAATATACTGTTCCTTGAGATTTTACGAATATTTTCTAAGACAAGTGTTTCCGGATAGATAATATAATCAGGCTTTATTAGGATGTTTACCAAGAAACATGACAGCAACCATAGAAATGCCAGCCATTTTTCATAACATGTATATGTGATCTTTTCCTTTGCTACTGTTCTGCTCCCTTGTTTGTTTTGGTTGGAATTATTTCGCCTTACAAAGAGTCCTTTGAAACAATAGTTTAGTCCAGATGTTTACTTTGTTTACAAAAGTTGAGATTCTTCGTTACTTGATAACACGCAGGGCAATCCGTGAGTGTACCTTGCTCAAAATGAGAAAATAATCGCATTTGCTCTCTAGTTATGGTTCTGTTCTTCTAGTCGTTGCAGTAATCTCAGTTGATGGTTTATGGTTTATGTGAGTTTAACGTCCCAAAGCGACTCAGTCTATGAGAGAGGCCGTAGTGAAGGGCTCCGGAAATTTCGATCACCTGGGGTTCTTTAACGTGCACTGACATTGAACAGTACACGGGCCTCTAGAATTTCGCTTCCATCGAAATGCGACCGCCGCGGCCGGGATCGAACCCACGTATTTCAGGCCAGCAGCCGAGCGCCATAATCACTCTGTCACCGCGACGACTAGTTCCCTCAGTCAAATGTTAGATTTAATTGGCGTACGTAAAAAAAAAAATTCTGCGAGTGGTCGGTTTACACTCCTTCAGTGGACTGAGAGTCGAATTCAGTTGGCTTTGGCCATGTCTGTTTCGTGATTAGCAGATGCTTAGCTATCGTCACTGGGCAGCACTGGGACCTGGTCACTGGGGACGGATGTATTCGTACAAACGTCTCTCCGACAGGGGCGGTTGGTTTGGTTTTATGTCGTTCTATTTTTTCACAATGAGAAAGGCATTCATTCCTGTCTTTCGCCTTCCATATACTGAACGGGAAGTTAGCACGGGAAGTTAGCAGATGAACACGCAGCGCTACAGACCATAGCTTTGCGGTCGACGGCATAGGGAAACGGATCTGCTCTGTTTGCGCTACCGCTGGTTCGAATCCCGCTCGAGAATGAATTTTTTGTATTGAACACTCATCTAACGGAAACTTTCAGAATATTACGATTGGGTGTTCGGCTTCAGGTTCACGGCGCTTTTCGGTCCATGGTCGCCACATATTTGTTACTACATGGAGCTTATTTATATACAAAGCTTGATGTCAATGTGCCCTGAGCGCCCAGCGCTTTCCGGTAAAAAGTATTTTGCATCGCTGTGAACAAGCTGAGTGAAGAAAAAGAGAGCACCAATGTGTAGCTCTAAGGCAGCGTCCAAAAACCTCTCGTTTCTCATTTTCGAACGAATGTTCGGAGAAACAGAACGAGATTTGTTGAATAAGGAATTGCCCACTGTCTCTGAATTTTCCGGTTAGTTGAGGCTTCCGATTTTGCTGTCCACACAGCTCCGACAAGATGACATATTAGGCCACGTCCTAAATAATAAATTGGCGAGAGACCCGAATCTAAACTTTTCTCGCCGTGAACGCAAGTTTATATTGACTTTTGAATGCGGGTACTTTAGCTAGCATAATTTGAAGGTGACAAGGCTTTAGTCTACTTATCGATTATTTCGGGATTAAAGGCCTCATTTGCTCAGAATGGGAGCAAACAGCATTTCAGACTTTAAATCCTTTTAGTTATTAAACTTTTTTTATTTCCACACATAGTAAACAAGACGTTGGCTTCCTGTGCACTGGATCCATTCCCCCTGACCAGCAGTCTCCCCAGAGAGGCAGCTTCGCTTCATGGGACCCCGTCGCGCAAAGCGAACAGCGCGCTTCAAGAATTCTTGCTTTTCGTTTGAGAATGAAGCGCTTTGCCTGAGTAATTTAGCGAAATCAAGCTAGATTAGCACTCGTGCACGATGTAGTAAATCGATTTCTTAGTCGCATAAGTTCGTTTTTCGTTTTCCATTGTAAAGTGTCCCAGTAGGGAGGAATAACGGTGGATGTCGCGCAAGCAGTCGGCGCGGTTCACTTTTAGTTCCAACATTTAGGAGTGTTCCTTATATTGGCCTCCCTGGAGGTGGACGCTTTCCGGCGAAGATTTCCCCGAAGGATACAAACACGACGTCATTACCACGTGGAAGTGTTGAACGCAAAAGCAGTCGCAAGAAAGGCATAAAAGTTCTGCAGAGGAAGTGTCCCCGGGTGTCACGTTTGGCAATCTCGCAACTCTTGGAATTTTTTTCAGGGCTCAGTGAAAGAATGAGGAAAAAGGTGGTGAAGTAAATTTAGTTGCAATACAGTTTTTCGCTTAGTGAAATAGAGAACGCTTTGTAACTTTTGCTCAACATCTATGAATCACTGGGCGACAGGCCACCTTGTGGAAGTTAGTCAGGGGAGGCTCCAGTGTTGCCAAAGAGGACGAGAGAAAGCGCGCAATTCGGGACGGGCCTTGTGTGGCGCTTGTACCCCTGTTAGTATCAGACGTGTTTCCGGACAATTTGAGACCGCTGTGGGAGGGCTCTAAACGTCCGTCTTGCAATGACGAGCTTCATTTACTAGCAAACTGTCAAGAGGAAGAAAAGCTTTAAAGCATCGTTTTATAATAGGTGTTATAAGAGACCCGATGTCTAAGGTCTCTGCCGCATTGTTTTGGTGTTTGTATATTTGGAATGCTATTTTTGTTAAACTGAAATCCGCAATCGAAAATATAGACATTATTGGTGCCACGCAGATGCCTTGCGCTCTTTTGGAAGGAACAGTGAAAGTTGCAGCAGTTTAGAGCTGTAAGGAGGTTTTCGATAAATGTAGTCTGACGCTGAGACGAAAGCAAATATTTGTGATGATGGCACCAAAGCAGCATTCCTGAAGCTTGTCTTGTTCATTATGCAGAGTTATTGCTCGTATGATGGGGTTCCCACTTAACTTGTAAAGCATCGCGATATTCTCTGCTCTTGTTTAATGGAAGGCACGCTATTTGCCGGGCATGAAATTGTTTATTGTTATAAAGCACTCTTCCATGATTTTTTGGCGCCGACACATTATTGCCTATTTCTAGTGGCCTATGTTTGCTCAGCAATGTTGGAGCCGGTTTTCAGGACCGGCAGAAAGACGCGAACAAAAGGCCGGACCCGCCTCGCTCGCTTGCACGTGCGGCCAGACAAAGCGGGGGCGGACACGGCTGATTCATCTTACCCTCTGGAATGTGCGGGGCCGTCAGGACGCCTCTTTCCCACGGAGGGCATCACCGCCTGCTTAGCCAACGACCTTATGCACATGATCAACCCGTCGGAAACCACATTCCAGGACGCCTCTTTCCCACGGAGGGGGTCACCGCCTGCTAAGCCAAAGACCTTATGCACCTGCTCAACCGGTCGGAAACAATTCCAGGACCTCAAGGCGCCAGGATTCCTTATCACCTGAGCACGCGTTTGTGGGGGCGGAGCGGTCACGGGGTTAGGGAAGAGACTATGAAGAGTGTGTCTGCCCATTGGACGCTTGATCAGCCACCGGTTCCCTAGCTAGGTGCCTAGGGAATATCCACTGTATTTAAGCCGCGATTTGGCTGGTTTCACGGCACTTCATCTCTGACTTTTGGGTCTCCCTGCTTCTGTTGTAAATATATAGCACTTCATCTCTGACTTTTGGTCTCCCTGCTTCTGTTGTAAATATGTAAATAAACCTTCAAGTTTACCAACCCTCCTGAAGGCTTCCCTCCGTCGTCTGCAGAGTTCATCGTCATGCGGTGAAGACCTCGGTCCCGATACCCAAGCATATCAACTGGTTGTCAGCGGTGGGATGGTCTGCGCCTGGTCCTGACTCTGGTATGGTAAGTGCGCTGTCTTTCTCTTGGAGCATTGCCAGGTTTTACAACTTTGGAAGATTGTTAGCCTAGGTAATCGAAGGTTGGTATAAGAGGCAGCCGGGGCTCCTCTGACCACGTGAGTAGAGACTTGCCGTTGCTTCAATAGTCGTGGACTGGAAGAAGCTGCGCAAATCAGACCTAGTTATTGTATGCAGGGAATTGGGCATTGATTGTGGGTCGATCCGTAGAAAACCTGAATTGATTAGGGCAATTGAGGATTTCGGTGCGGACGAGGAGGAGATAGTAGAATGTTGGGAACTAATTAAGGAAAGAGAACAAAAGAAGCGAGAGGATGAACAAAGGAAGCGCGAAGAGCAGGAAAGAGGGCATGAAAGAGAGATCGAGAAATAAACGGCTCGATCTACAGATAGCTCAGGCTGCACAGGCATAACGCACTGGGCTAGAGGTGCCGAATACAGTGGCAAGCCAGGCAGCATCAAAAATAAAAATAAAGGACCTCTTGCAACCGTACAAACTTGGAGAGGACATACGGCTCTTTCTCATTAACTTTGAGCGGGCATGTGAAAGTTGCGAGTTCCCGACCGAGTCTTGGCCGCAGAAACTTCTGACCATTCTTCCATGTGAGGCGGCCCAAGTACTCGCTCGTCTGGCAAAAGAAGAGGCGGCAGTCTTTACTAAAGTAAAGGCAGCACTCCTAAAAAAGTATCGCCTGTCCGCAGAGGCCTTTCGGCGCCGCTTCAGGGAAGCCAGAAAACAGTCTAACCAGTCATTTCCGGACTTTGCGTATAACCTTAAGGCAGACCTGACGGAATGGCTAAAGGGAGAACAGGCTTCTAAAGGGAGAACAGGCTTACGGAACTCACGATAAAGTAATAGAGGTGATCTGCCTGGAGCAGTTTTTTGGCTCTTTGAGGGAAGAAATGCGCGTGTGGGTGCAGGGCAGGCCGGGAAATAAAACCCTAGAAACTGCAGCAGAGCTGGCCGAAGAGTTCTATGCCAAGCGCGTAGCAGAGGGTGCGCGTGCCCCTGTAAGCCCCAAAGTAGAAAAAAAATTTCCAGGGATCCAGACAGGAGGGGCAGCAAGCCGCAACTGGGAGCGGAATGAGGGCCACAAAGCAGAATCAAGCAACCACACAAAGGGGGCGACCGAAAAAGAGAGGGATAAGGCTTTTGAAGCCAGAAAGAAACCAGTGTGTTTCCGTTGTCACGAGCCCGGTCACTTCGCCCGCGCTTGCAGGAAGCAGGAAATCGTTCTCTCCTTGGTGGAGGCGGGCGATGAGAACATGCGCCTGCTAGAGCCATACCTGAAAGACATGCAGGTTAACGGAAAACCGTGCCGGGTTCTGAGGGACTCCGCGGCCACCATGGACGTAATCCACCCCACGTACGTGAACGCAGCTGATTTTACTGGGGAATGTGCAGGGATTAGGCAGGTGGCCGAAGAGAATAGCGCGTGCTTGCCGATCGCACGAGTTAGAACAGAGGGCCCGTTTGGCGTTCTGGAAACGGAGGCAGCGGTATCACCGAATCTGCCGGAAAAATTTCCGTACCTCTTTTCAAATCGGTCGGAGCAGATGCTCCAAGAAGGGGGTCGTAGTTTCGGCGATCGAACCGTCCAGGCGCTCACTCGTGCGAAGGCTCGCGAGATTGCAGCTGAAGTAAATCGTAGGAAGAACGAAGGCTCTCCCACGACGGGTCAGGCAGGGGCAAACCCAGGAGGCGATGCTTCTGAGACGAGCGGAGAGGCTCGCGGCAGGAACAGATGCAACGCCGAGTACAAGGACTCAAAGGGGGTCCAGTTCGATCAGCTCGTGGTGCCGCAGAAATACCGCGCCGGCATCCTTAAATTGTGCCATGGTGGGGGTTGGTCTTGCCACCTTGGAGTGAAGAAAACTAAAGCTAGGCTTCTACAGGAGTTTTATTGGCCCGGCTGCGTCAGGGATGTCAAGCAGTTTGTAAAGTCCTGCGACACCTGTCAGCGTGTCGGAAAGCCAGGGGGTTTAAGGAAGGCTCCGATGAAGCTAGTGCCCGTGATTAGCGAACCCTTCCGTCGTTCGGTGGGGGACGTAGTCGGTCCTCTACCAGTGGCTCAGTCGGGCTACCGCTACCGAAAAGAGCGGGAAAACGGGAATGCCGACGGTCTCAGTCGTAGCTTTCCTGCATAATCTGGCGTAAAATGCCCTAATGCTCGAGAAAGGCTACCGTCTATCATTTTTGGTTTTTGTTTTGTATTTTTTTCTCTTGCTTCTCCGTACCTACCTCATTGCCGAAAAAAAAAGTTTTTTACCACATTTAAGACGCATGTCTTTTGCGAAAAAAGGAAAAACAAAGAGGAACTAGTTTTGGTTCAGCAGACTTCCGAGCGTGAGCTGTTGGCGAGGGTTAAGTCATCCAAAATTTGCAGCCATATTGCTCTGTATTAAAGACCTGGCAATGTTCTGAGGCTGGCCGCGTGCTGCCTAGCCGGAGGTAGGGGCTGAGCTCAGAACGGATTGCTAATGCTCCGTTAAGGACCCTTGTCAGCTGTGCAGGTCAAGTGGACTGACTACTACGAGCCCGACTGGGACTCTGACGCCCATTCGTGGTGCACCGACTAGCTGCAAGCACTTCGTGGCGTCTTCTTGGCGGCGGACGGATTGTTGTGATCGGAGGCCCCGACAGCGGGAACAGACGAGCCCGGCAGGCGCCATCGAACTATGTTTGACCCCAATGGTGCTGTCGTCCTGAGAAGAGGATTAGGAACGGCTCCTGGCGACGGTGAGCTGTGACGAAAGGCCTCTCATCCCTTCGTCCGGAGTATGGAATGCGGCATTGCTCCCGAACTGCGCCCTCACGTGGACCGGCAGAAAGACGCGAACAAAAGGCCGGACCCGCCTCGCTCGCTTGCACGTGCGGCCAGACAAAGCGGGGGCGGACACGGCTGATTCATCTTACCCTCTGGAATGCCCGGGGCCGTCAGGACGCCTCTTTCCCACGGAGGACATCACCGCCTGCTAAGCCAACGACCTTATGCACATGATCAACCCGTCGGAAACCACATTCCAGGACGCCTCTTTCCCACGGAGGGGGTCACCGCCTGCTAAGCCAACGACCTTATGCACCTGCTCAACCAGTCGGAAACAATTCCAGGACCTCAAGGCGCCAGGATTCCTTATCACCTGAGCACGCGTTTGTGGGGGCGGAGCGGTCACGGGGTTAGGGAAGAGACTATGAAGAGTGTGTCTGCCCATTGGACGCTTGATCAGCCACCGGTTTCCCTAGCTAGGTGCCTAGGAAATATCCACTGTATTTAAGCCGCGATTTGGCTGGTTTCACGGCGCTTCATCTCTGACTTTTGGGTCTCCCTGCTTCTGTTGTAAATATGTAGCACTTCATCTCTGACTTTTGGTCTCCCTGCTTCTGTTGTAAATATGTAAATAAACCTTCAAGTTTACCAACCCTCCTGAAGGCTTCCCTCCGTCGTCTGCAGAGTTCATTGTCATGCGGTGAAGACCTCGGTTCCAATACCCAAGCATATCAGCAGTTAGTTCACCAAACGACTGTCCGTAACAGCACATTGAAAGCTATATTTTCGCAAAAAACGAAATGATATGAAATAAAGAAACCGGAGGAGCGCGATCGGAAGCGATATAAGATGAGATTTCGTCCCCTTTCGGCAGCCTTATCGCGCTGAGCAGTTGTGCAAAAAAAAAAAAGAGGCGCTCTGTGCGGAAAATGATGCGATTGATTTTCGCTAAACACAGACGTCGCTAAAACAACCAGAAATTATAGTCTCTTGGTAAAAACTCTCGAGGGATCTACACTAACCTTCCAGGAAAATTGAGGAAAAGAAAAGGCTTAGCGATAAAATCCGCCTCCCCAAACAACACTTAGCTAGAGGAAAGCCACCACACCCCATTTTCGGAAGATAATGTCATAATTAGGCAGTCAGCGACGCGTTAAATTGCGTTACTTCGTCACGGAAAGATCGATTCGACATACTAAACCCCGCCTTGTCTTTTTAAATTTTGCACGCTTCGTTTTGCGGCCGGATTGGTTCGTCGCAGCTAAAGCTAAGAAGCATAGCGTAGCCCCACAATAATAAAAAAAAACTTGAAAAGGAGCAGCGCGGAGAAGATAATTTAGCTTTTCAGTCTTTTATTTTTTCTGTCAGCTTACTCCGCTAATGATTTCGCAGGAGACGAGGCTTGTTGGCGCTAACCAGGCGCATAACGTTAAAACGCATTTTATGCTCAAAAGAAATGACCGATTTTCGCAGTGCTTTCGTGGTGCATCAGCGGTTGGTCGTTTTTTTTTTCGTCAGTGTGGTTTAGGCAACTGGCAATGCTCAAATTTCTACGGAATTTTAGTTCCCCTTTTCTGGTATAACAAAATAAAAATGGACCCAATGCCACACACTGGGAATGATGTTGAAAAACTGACTGCTTGCATAACGACAGCTCTTCCCTTACTAGGGATGAAATCCCTAGGCATACGTCGAGGAAGGCGCAATATGCCGCCGAATCTTCAACCTTGGCGTCTGTCACAAGTGGCACTTACTTAGAGAAATCGCCGTCTTTAATGGGCGGCTTGACGTTCTCACACCCTCGAGTCGGGGTTTTCACGGACCTTACAACTTCGGCCCATTGCTGCGGCCGGGAACACGTATGTAGACGCGATGGTCCATGTTCCGCTTGCGAATTTTCCTGTTTGCGAGCCCTGGTTCGCTTTTTGCGCGCCACGTGCTTCCTCCGTGTGACCGCACGTGCTTCACCCGCGCATGGCAACTCCACATTAGAAATCGAAACGTCAGCTCTCCCCGGCAACCTGCAATGAAGTTTCACAAGCGGACGGCAGCAGCCTAACGTACAGCCTAGTGACGGAAGGAAACGATTTCGAGGCTGCCTCAGGGCGGTGTTCCGACACCACCAGTCATTGCAAAGCTCTAAATACGAGCGTCCTTCCTCTGTGGGGGCTGCGTCCGATCGCCTGAAGAAGCAAATAGCTATTAAGCCCCAGAATGCGAGTCTGTGTCTGGGTTATTAGTAATGTGGAAAGAAAGTCTCAGTCGCAGGCTAACACCTGGTGGGCACCTGACTGTGTCCTAAAGGATTGAAGGAACAAATAATGGGGAGATATGGGTAGCCATTAGGTGCTATTGCACCAATGTAAGTTGAAAAGGGTAGACGAAAATGAGACCAAAATCTGCGTCAGGATGAAATGAGAGAGCGTGATGACTGAATATGCTTCGGCACCTGTGGAAGTGCGTGCAGTAAATGTGTAAATGAGAGTGTGGTCCGGAGGGTGTTGGTGATGAGAATATTTTAGCCTACGTCGGCCATATGTCTCACGTGGTCCGCGTTACATAAAGAAGCTATGTGAAGGTCTGGATGTAGTAGGGGGTCGCTTGCAATACAGGGGAGGTCTATGCGGGTGAATCCAGCTTTCTAGTGTACCGTGCTGCCCAGTTTTGACATAGACTTTTGCAGCGTTTCCCAATTTTTGTGTTCTTGAAGGAGTTCCATAAGTGACCGAAAGTGACCTATGTCATAGGAACTGAATGTGGAGGTTGGATATGAAGGTGGAGGGCGGCTTTATGCCAGTCGTTGAGTTCACTTTCGATTTCAGACTTCTGGCATTGATTGAATTCAATATATGGAAGTGTAGCGAGAATTTTGCTTAGCGCCAGCTCATGACTTGGCTCTCGCACCTGGACCTCTCGCAACCCTGCGTGTCTTCTGAAGATTTGTCGAATCATGCTGGTTAGGATTTGGCATTTACGAATTGGTCGTGCATCAAGCAGCCCTCCGTGCCTGACATGTCCTGTTCGCGAAGAACTTGAACATTAGGTCCACTGCTGCCAGGTTTTCAGTACTGAGAGCAAGACATGGCTACGTACTTTAGGACTCCGCAAAGACGGAGCCCTCTTCCTGAAGCATGTCCTTGGACCCTGCATAGAATGATGACGCTTCGGTTGCGCGTGAGACAAAAGCTTTACTAGTTTATTTAGGGAGACGGATTCGATACCTTTTGATCGTCCTCTGTGTGTGTGATTGTTCGAGTATTGTATCGTTCATATCACCTTTCACCTTTCCTTTTATTCCCTTTTCCCCTCTTTTTCACCATCTTCCTTCACCCTCATCTGGAGTAGCATGCCAGGTTAACAAACAGGCGCACCTCTCTTGTATTCATTAAAATCTCTTTCGCTCTCTGTAGAGTAAAATCTTTCTGTGACATGCGAACCTGTTTTGATTGGTGGTGCTGGTATTTGAAAATGTACGGCGTTAGAGGTGTATGTTCGGGTCTGTTAGGCACCGGTGATACCACTGTGTCAAAAAGGAAGCTTTCCACCGTGTCTACGCCGGCCTGTACGGTACGTTCATACTCTAATGGTGCCCCTGACGTACACCATAATGTGATATCCGCTTAGAATGTATGATATAGATTGGGGATATTGGCCAATTATTTTAAAAGGGGCACCAGTCCTTTGTTTAATAACGCTGGAGAAAATATGGACCTTGCCGTGTATCTCATGCGAGTTTAATTGGGTCCGAGGTTGTGTCTGCTAGGTGGAGTGGTGCAGTTCAGTTGCTCAGAAAACCCTTGACCTCATTTTAAGAGGGACGAGCGCCAGTATTAGATTTATAATTTGGATAAGGGAGGCATGCGAAATATGGTCGAATGCTTTCTTTGTGCCGATCGTAACGAATGCGCTGATTTGGGCCGTGTTACATAGACCCCAATAGACTATGCTACGCAGTGTGTTTATCTGCGCAGTAAACTCCGTGATTCCCTGCACTATCTGCGTTCATTATTACAGCGCAAAGACGGCACAGAACAAGAAGGGGACACAACAGCGCTGACTGTCAACGAAGTTTTATTCGAGACCAGTAGGGTTTTTTATACCACCTGGTGATCAAAACAGGAAAAAAAACATACAAGAATAGCTGTAGGCATGCGCAAGGGTACAAGAACGGCGGATATCCGGCACGTGTTAGATTTCACATTCTAGATATTTCATCTCTTTCTGGGACAATGCCACGGATGGTGCGCTTATGCACTCGTCCTGCAGTCTTATAATCATAGCAGCTTCTATTATTTCTCTTGTTAGTGTGTCTCGGTGTTTCCCTATGACACTGCATTGCCTGTACATCGGTTCACATTTATCCTCGCTGTCATCTTCTGCGCTGCAGTCCCTGCAATGTTTGGCTACGTGGCCTGAAGTAGCCACACGTGCGACATTGTCACTGTGCTCTTTTAGCCTTTTGTTGAGACAGCGGCCAGTCTGCCCGATATACTTTTTCCCACAGGACATGGGCAGTGAATACACCACACCTTCTTTACAAGGGACAAAATGATCCCCGTGCTTAACTTTACACCTGCGCGTTTCGTTAGTCGTGCAGTTAACTTTTTTGCACAAGCTGGAAAGCTTTTCCGGCGCTGAAAATACTACGTCAACGCCTGCCCTACTTCCAATTTTTCGGAGGTTGTGCGACACCTGATGGAGATAAGGCAAAACAACAACCTTTCTTCTTTCCCTTTGCCTAACCGGTTCGCTAGTGTGGCGAGGTCTCAGGTTTTTTAGCTGCTTTTCTGCCACTGACACTAGTACATCGGACGGATAACCAGCCATCGTAAGGCGATCAACTTGTTTCGCAAAGCTTATTTCCATACTATGCTGGCAACTCTTCTTTAAAACATTATTAAAAACAGAATGAATAATGGCCCTTTTTACAAGTTTCGAATGGGCTGATGCATATGGCAGGATGGGTTTTTTTTGCCCGAGGCTCGTACGACCAACACACATGGGACGGAGTGAAATGAAGGGCGAGATCTAAGAACCTGATAGAATCATTAAGTGGGGTTTCATGTGTTAAAACCAGTGGTTTAAGACACTCTGTGAATACTGAATAAATATTTAAGAACTGCTGCTCAAAACTGAGGTTGTCATTCTGTACTAACACAAAGTAATCGTCAACAAATCTAAAAATGCGGCACACACAGAACCCTTCCAAACGATCTTGCAGTGTTTTGTCACGCAAGGCCAAAAACATATCGCTAAGAACCGGGGCTAGGCACGAACCAATACATATCCCGTCCTTCTGAATGTACATATCCCCATTCTATTCTGCAAAAGTCGAACAAAAATAAAACGATAACAATTCTAGGAAGGCATCGGCGGAAATTCCGCACTCGTTTTGGAAGGCTATAACACCATGCTTTTCGATGTGCTTATTTACAGCTGACAAGATTTCCGCCTGGGGAATTGTGTAATATAAGTCTTTTACGTCGACTGAAAATACCTGCAGCTTTTTATCGTGATCCCATCCTTTTAGGAAGGTGATTACTTCGTCAGAATTTCTTATTCTAAAAGGGTCATCGATCGTTAAAACGTTGAGTTTCTGTTGCAAGTATCTTGCGACGTGCTTCTGCCATGTCCCTGCTTCTGAAACTATTGCACGAAACGGCCAGTTGGGTTTATGGGTCTTTGCAGAGAAAAAAATCTCAAGGTTGCTCTTGTGGCAGTTCTCAATCATACTCGACAACTTGTTTAAATTCAACTTGTTGGTTAGCTTTTTTGCTTGGCTCTTAATTTTCGACATTTTTACATCATTGCGCTTGTCAAACACAGCAAGGACGCTGTCTATTACTTTTGACATGTACACATCTCTGGTTAAAACAACAAAACCTCCATCCTTGTCAGCAGGAAGAAGAAACCGTGAGTTATCTTTCAACCAATTAACTGTTTTGAACAAGGGAAGCTTCCTGCCTGCCTATCTGTACTTTGCTAAAACGTCGACACCTTCAGAGATGCAACGGTCTGCTTCGGTCTTCTCCGCGCGTCGGGAAACTTGTTTCACCATAGCCAAGAGCTCCGGTCTCGATGCTTTTGGCTCGACCGCAAACTTGGGCCCCCGGCCAAGGACTTGCCTGATGTTGTCGGGAAGGGAGATGCCCTCCATGACGTGGATTCATTGCCCGGTAACTGGAGTCCTCTTAGGAAGAAGTGCACGAAGCGCTGGGAGGGTCTGTTGCCAAAGGAACTGGGTGGTGCGGTCAATGGACCGTGATAAATGGTGCCACTGTGCATTCGAATGTTCTGGCCCAGCATGGAACTGTACCAAAACCTTCAAGCGCTCCTTGTGCGCTCGCAATGTACAGGCAATGCAGTGTCATAGGGAAACACCGAGACACACTAACAAGAGAAATACTAGAAGCTGCTATGATTATAAGACTGCAGGACGAGTGCATAAGCGCACCATCCGTGGCATTGTCCCAGAAAGAGATGAAATATCTAGAATGTGAAATCTAACACGTGCCGGATATCCGCCGTTCTTGTACCCTTGCGCATGCCTACAGCTATTCTTGTATGTTTTTTTTCCTGTTTTCATCACCAGGTGGTATAAAAAACCCTACTGGTCTCGAATAAAACTTAGTTGACAGTCAGCGCTGTTGTGTCCCCTTCTTGTTCTGTGCCGTCTTTGCGCTGTATTAATGAATGTAGGTAACCAACTCGCCCAAAATGTTGTATTATGGAACTTGATTTCTAGTACAAAGGGCTCTTTTACATGTGTTCCTGATCTCTTTCAAGTGATACCAGTAGTCGCCGCGGCGGCTTGCCGAGCACGTTCACTCGGGTTTTGCGTGCGCAAGAGAATCCTGCCACCTGATGTATCAGGCTTATTTGGCGGCGTACAACCTTCAGCTAGCCATGGGAGAAGACTCTGCAGGATTCTCAGGTCTGAATGGCTTCAGCAAGTGCGAGCGCACAAGGAGCGCTTGAAGGTTTTGGTACAGTTCCATGCTGGGCCAGAACATTCGAATGCACAGTGGCACCATTTATCACGGTCCATTGACCGCACCACCGAGTTCCTTTGGCAACAGACCCTCCCAGCGCTTCGTGCGCTTCTTCCTAAGAGGACTCCAGTTACCGGGCAACGAATCCACGTCATGGAGGGCATCTCCCTTCCCGACAACATCAGGCAAGTCCTTGGCCGGGGGCCCAAGTTTGCGGTCGAGCCAAAAGCATCGAGACCGGAGCTCTTGGCTATGGTGAAACAAGTTTCCCGACGCGCGGAGAAGACCGAAGCAGACCGTTGCATCTCTGAAGGTGTCGACGTTTTAGCAAAGTACAGACAGGCAGGCAGGAAGATTCCCTTGTTCAAAACAGTTAATTGGTTGAAAGATAACTCGCTGTCTGTTCTTCCTGCAGACAAGGATGGAGGTTTTGTTGTTTTAACCAGAGATGTGTACATGTCAAAAGCAATAGACAGCGTGCTTGCTGTGTTTGACAAGCGCAATGATGTAAAAATGTCGAAAATTAAGAGCCAAGCAAAAAAGCTAACCAACAAGTTGAATTTAAACAAGTTGTCGAGTATGATTGAGAACTGCCACAAGAGCAACCTTGAGATTTTTTTCTCTGCAAAGACCCATAAACCCAACTGGCCGTTTCGTGCAATAGTTTCAGAAGCAGGGACATGGCAGAAGCACGTCGCAAGACACTTGCAACAGAAACTCAACGTTTTAACGATCGATGACCCTTTTAGAATAAGAAATTCTGACGAAGTAATCACCTTCCTAAAAGGATGGGATCACGATAAAAAGCTGCAGGTATTTTCAGTCGACGTAAAAGACTTATATTACACAATTCCCCAGGCGGAAATCTTGTCAGCTGTAAATAAGCACATCGAAAAGCATGGTGTTATAGCCTTCCAAAACGAGTGCGGAATTTCCGCCGATGCCTTCCTAGAATTGTTATCGTTTTATCTTTGTTCGACTTTTGTAGAATGGAATGGGGATATGTACATTCAGAAGGACGGGATATGTATAGGTTCGTGCCTAGCCCCGGTTCTTAGCGATATGTTTTTGGCCTTGCGTGACAAAACACTGCAAGATCGTTTGGAAGGGTTTTGTGTGTGCCGAATTTTTAGATTTGTTGACGATTACTTTGTGTTAGTACAGAATGACAACCTCAGTTTTGAGCAGCAGTTCTTAAATATTCATTCAGTATTCACAGAGTGTCTTAAACCACTGGTTTTAACACATGAAACCCCACTTAATGATTCTATCAGGTTCTTAGATCTCGCCCTTCATTTCACTCCGTCCCATGTGTGTTGGTCGTACGAGCCTCGGGCAAAAAAACCCATCCTGCCATATGCATCAGCCCATTCGAAACTTGTAAAAAGGGCCATTATTCATTCTGTTTTTAATAATGTTTTAAAGAAGAGTTGCCAGCATAGTATGGAACTAAGCTTTGCGAAACAAGTTGATCGCCTTACGATGGCTGGTTATCCGTCCGATGTACTAGTGTCAGTGGCAGAAAAGCAGCTAAAAAACCTGAGACCTCGCCACACTAGCGAACCGGTTAGGCAAAGGGAAAGAAGAAAGGTTGTTGTTTTGCCTTATCTTCATCAGGTGTCGCACAACCTCCGAAAAATTGGAAGTAGGGCAGGCGTTGACGTAGTATTTTCAGCGCCGGAAAAGCTTTCCAGCTTGTGCAAAAAAGTTAACTGCACGACTAACGAAACGCGCAGGTGTAAAGTTAAGCACGGGGATCATTTTGTCCCTTGTAAAGAAGGTGTGGTGTATTCACTGCCCATGTCCTGTGGGAAAAAATATATCGGGCAGACTGGCCGCTGTCTCAACAAAAGGCTAAAAGAGCACAGTGACAATGTCGCACGTGTGGCTACTTCAGGCCACGTAGCCAAATATTGCAGGGACTGCAGCGCAGAAGATGACAGCGAGGATAAATGTGAACCGATGTACAGGCAATGCAGTGTCATAGGGAAACACCGAGACACACTAACAAGAGAAATAATAGAAGCTGCTATGATTATAAGACTGCAGGACGAGAGCATAAGCGCACCATCCGTGGCATTGTCCCAGAAAGAGATGAAATATCTAGAATGTGAAATCTAACACGTGCCGGATATCCGCCGTTCTTGTACCCTTGCGCATGCCTACAGCTATTCTTGTATGTTTTTTTTCTTGTTTTGATCACCAGGTGGTATAAAAAAACCCTACTGGTCTCGAATAAAACTTAGTTGACAGTCAGCGCTGTTGTGTCCCCTTCTTGTTCTGTGCCGTCTTTGCGCTGTAATAATGAATGTAAGTAACCAACTCGCCCAAAATGTTGTATAATGGTACTATCTGCGTGTTACATGGTTGCTTCCGCAGGGTGCGAAATTGGCTTTGACTTTGTTTATCAGATAAGCCCGGTAAGATGGGGGTCGGGATTATCAATTATCAAGCAGCCAGAGCTACATCAATCTTAGCCCCGCCACAAACGCGGTGGTTGAAGGGCATGCAGAATACTAAACGGCAGGTCAAGAGAACTGTAGGGCAGGCTTCAACTGAAAAAAGATAACTTATTACGTACAGTAGAAGTCTAAAACAGCAGCTATTGCTGCGTATAATGAACCGACGTGAAGAAGACTTTCCAAAGGGCATGCTTTTTTTCTTTCATGTGTAACGTAATCAAATTATTCCAATTAAGCAAAGCATGCATCAACAAAACTGAGCTTGCTCAAGTCAGTGCTTGGACAAAGAGCTGAACAGCTCCGAAGAACGCTGAAGCCTCTCGGACAAGCATCCCCCATCACATATATAAATTCATTCCTTTTTCATTCATTCCCGCAGTTGGTTAAGACCAAATTTAATCACACGACATGAGTG